>JZLH01S0422595.1:68099-100687 GCA_001188425.1 Eucidaris tribuloides
TCCCCTTTAGGGTCAGGAAGAATTTTAAAGCTTCTAATCATGAGTCAACCACTGATAATCCCACCAGTGAAATTCTGCATAGTATTCCTCTATAGGAAGACCATGAAAATATTTATAAACATAAAACTCAACATGGGATTTTTGCACTTATTGAGTTAATTTGAATAATATCTTTGACAGATTAGCTGTTTGAAAAACATGAGCTTTTGTGACATTGATCTTTAAATTCAAAATGAAGAAACACTTTGAATAGAGATGCTTTAGTCGTTATGCCAACGACTCAAATCTAATTTGAACATAGTCATGTGGACAATTTCTCAAAATAATATTAGCTAATATACTATTGTAGAAAGAAACCCCACACAGATATGGAAATTAATAAAGATGTTGCTTTATTTGATGATTTGTACTCTGAAACTGCACTTCATGTACTATTACTTGTAGATTATGTAAGTATTTATCTATCTATCTATCTATCTATCTAGATTCTGTGAAGAGAGGGTGATCAAAGCCAAAGGAAGGGAGGGCCTTGCCTTCAGAGTAGCCAATTATGCAAAAAAAAAAAAATCTATCAGTCTAAATTGAATACTGACATTGCACAAGACCTGCGTGATGTACATCCTACATTCTTTGGTACTAAATGTTATTGTCAAATTATGACACAGAAAATAAACACAAACCATGGGCTCCCAAGAATGACTGACGTGATCACAATGCTGAATGCAATACTTGTTCACTGTTTTTGAACTCAGTGAGGCCTGTGAGGCAGGCCCCACGAGAGGAAATGTTTTGCTCGTCCTTTGATGAAACCTGCAAAATCCAATCTCACATATTTGTACAATGTACGATTTTGAGTCATTGCCACAGGAAAACTGTAACAAAGTTAAACTGGATGGGTCATGCTTTCAGTTGGATGCTTCTAAAGAATTTCTGATTTGTAATCTTTGTGACTGTGTTGTTTCATCTCCTGTAGAATCACCCTGCCACCAACCTCGTTTGTATTGACTGTCAGTCATCTATTTTTTCCAGAGTGCTCCCAAGAATGATTGGCATGATCATAAACGCAATACAGAATGCAGTACATGTTCACTGTTTCAGAACTCGGCAGGCCTGGCAAGCCCAAAAAGAGAAAGTATTGTGGTCGCCCTTCAATGAAAGTACCTGCAAATCCGATCTCACATTTTTGTTTAATGTACGATTTGGAATCATTGCCACAGGAAAAGTGTAAAAAGTTGAATTGGATGGATCATGTCTTCGGTGGATAATTCAAAAGAATTCTTGATTTGTAATCTGTGTAACTGTGTTGTTTCGTCTCCTGTAGAAACACCTGCCACCACCTCTTTAGGTCGACTGTCTTGTCATCTATGTTTTCAAAAGTGTCTGTTAATTGTCCTCTCTGTAATCTCAGTGTTCACTGTACTCAAACATGCAAGCCAGCCACATACATTTTTAAATTATTGGACAACTTAACATCTTCAGTGCATACAGATTTTTCTAGTTTACATATGCATAAGATACCTTATAAATATTCATAGTTATTCTGCTGCAAGACATTTAATTGGTTTTACTCTTGAATAGGTGTGTTTTGAGCTGCTGATCAGAAACATGAGAAAAGAGAAATCTGTAAAATGATGCAAATTGCATCGTCATACATGGTAGCGTGCATCACGTGACCACACATGAACGTACGTGATGCGTTCAAATATCCATCATTGCATGCTCTTGCCAGTAGAGTCCTGGCAGTGCCAGCATCGAGTGCTCCTGTTGAGCCCACTTTCAGCTGGGGTGGAATTATTATGCATCCCCATCATGCCAACTTATCAGCAGCAATGTTGGAAATGCTGATGGTTTTAAAATGCAATGGACATATTGTTGCGTTTGCAAGTTACAGGATGTTTACAGTGACACTGGTCAAGGCAGCATCTCCCAGAAGGTTAAAGATATAGCCATGTTGGCAGTACTATGTTATGTTTTGGGAAAAGTGTCCTTGGGGGTCCGCTGGCAAGTGTAATTGCTCGATACTGGCACATATCTAGTATAAATAGAGAGGGTAAGAAGGAGATTATCAGAGACTCGAGATGGGAGGTGTTACTGATGCTCAAGACAAGTAAACAGATTGGGCTGGGGGTATAATTGCTGTGTAAGTTCATCTGAGGACATGAGTGTCCGGCCTTTGTGTCATGTTACTATTCAAGAATTAAACTGTCGACATTTGGACTGTATGATTTTCATTGTCACACATCCGAGTCAGTCTTCCTGTGGTTAGGTGATGTGGACTAGCTGAGGGTGCAATGGCCCTTTGAGTGTGAGAGTTCTACAAATGTTTCATCTGTAGGCAGCAATGGAACAGAACTTTAACATGTGCCAATAATGGCTGCTTCAAAGAAGAAATCTCAGCAAACACTTGAACTTTAATTTGAAATGAATGAACTGAGACAGCAACTGCATGATGCTCTTGAGCAGCTCGAGGCAGCAAAAGAAGAGAGGAAAATTGCAAACCTGGCAGCTCAGCACAAGTCAGACAGTAAGATGGATAAAGAACACCAGAGTGGGATTAGAACACCCATTGAAATGAACACTGATGTTCCCCTTCCACGCCAAGAACAATTTGATGGTAGCAAATCGTGGGAGATCTTCATTTGCCTGTTCAAAAATATGGCAGCAGCTTGTAAGTGGAACCAGCAAGAGAAGCAATTTTAGACTCTTGGCAAGTCTATGAGGTGATGCCGCTGAATTTGCATTTCAACTAGATTAAATTTATATTTCAAAATTTCAATTTCAATTAAATGCCGAGGTGGTGGATAACCATTTTTTCCTCACAGCAGTATTGGAGAGGAGATTCACTGGAAAGAAGTCTTCAACAACATTTGTTGCCCAGCTCGAATCCTGGAAACTGGGCACAAAAGAATTGGTTGCTGATTTCAAAGCCGACATCCATTGCTTAGCAACCTTCGGATATCCTACTGCAGATAGTGAAACACTCAGAGTTATAGTGCTTCAACATTTTACGTGGGGTCTGGGGGACCAACACATGAGCACAGCTGTCGGGATGAACGAGCCAAAAAATTTGGACGTAGCACGGGACGCTGTCAGGCGGTATAACAGCCTCCGTGATGAGGCAAATTAGAACTTTTCACGACCTATTCGGGCTGTAAACTCAATATTATCCTTGTCGACACCAACACTGAATGGTGATTTGACATATGTCACCAAAAAGCGTTTGGAAGAGTTTGGAATCGAGATCAATGAAAAAAAAACTAGACCACATCTCATTACTTGTTAATGGCCGAGACCAAACAAACTCGTGAGCTAAATATACAGAACAGGGAAGTGGGGTATCCCATCAATGTGGAAAATACAAAGGCTGAATTAAAACCCAGTCTTGATCGACTTATCCAGGGAAAAAACCTGAATAGATCAGAATCCCCACTAGGTCGGGGGAAGCGAACAGGTGTTCCACCAAAACGAATTCTGGAGAGTAAAAGTGAGGACGAACCACTAGACGACAGCTGCCCTCCATCAAAAATAGAAGTGAGATGTTATAAATAACATACAAAATTAGTGACCTGAATCTGTAATTAAGGTCGATTTCACGACTCGTGAATGCCTATAATTGTTAATCTTTGTTAATGTTTGCCCAGTTTCTACCCATTTCTATATCAAATATTGCAGCAAGTAGGTATGTGTTTTTAAGCAAACTTGTTATTATATTTTGTAGTGTTGACTGAAGAAAAGTATATACATAGAGCAAGGGCAAAGAATTTTGCTGAAATACCAAAACCAGACAGTAATCATTATCAAAGTGTTACAAAATTAATAGTTTGCACCTTCAAAGGAAATTCATGAGAAAATATCTACATCCTCAGGTTTGTCAAATTATTTGTCACATTGTCTGCCCTTATTTATCCTACATGTTTATCCCTATTATCCAAAATCCTTAAAGAAACAAAAACAGAAGGCTGTTGCAAATACAGAGTCTCATGCAGCAGAAAAGCTGATTGAACAACTTGCCCAGAAAAAGAAAAATACAGTGCCCGACCAACAGGTATCTTTGTACTAATTGCAGAGAAGGCATAGACCAAAATGTTAGAGTAAAAGAGGGCAAGTTCTTCTCGATAATGCCACTAGCTGAACAACTAAAGTACCTCTTGGAGAATACAACTGTTGGTCCCACTGTTTTAAATAGAGATGTTGCTGGAGTACGAGATGGAATATATGACATTACTGATGGGGAGATGTACCAAGAGTTAGTGAGAAATGGACTGCTGTCCAGTCGTGACAATTTGTCGTTAACATGGAATACTGATGGGGTACCAGTTTTTAAGTCATCCCGATCGAGCATGTGGCCAATTTTGTGTATGATAAATGAATTACCTATGAAGATGAAGAAAGAGAACATCATGCTCACAGCACTACAGTTTGGAGAGAAAAAGCCAGATATGTCATTATTTTAAAACCATTTGTGGACGAGTGTAATGTTTTCTCCTCTACAGGCCTGAAGTGGTTACACCTTGGCGTAGATAAAACATCTCTGTTTTTTCCCATAGTATGCAGTGTTGATTCTGTGGCAAGGCCAGCTCTGTGGAATATGATCCAGTTCAATGGGTTTTATGGATGTCCATTTTGCAAAGAAATGGGTACATATGCAGCTGGGACCATTATAAATCCCCCTGCAGAAAAAAGAACATCTTTGGAGACAAAGAGGCAGAGTATACTTGCAGTAGAATCTGGTCGAAGTACGGAAGGAGTGAAAGGAGCTAGTGTTCTTTCGTTACTGATGTATTTCAACATAATATATGGCTTTGTTCCTGAATATATGCATGTTGTTTGTTTAGGTACAGTAAGGAGGTTTATGAACTTGTGGTTGGACCCTGCCAACAGGCATGCTTCCTTCTACATTGGAAATCTGAGGCAAGAAATAAGTAACTGAATGGTCTCTCTGAAGGTGTGCAAGGATATTTCAAGAGTTCCTAGGGGTTTGAATGACATACACTTCTGGAAGGCGTCAGAATGGAGAACATAAAGACGAGATACTGTGATAGAACCAGGTAAAGTTATCGACCAGTTGAAGAACAGAGCAGAGGCACTTATGAAGAATGTGACGTTCAGTTGGCAGAACACAACTTTCCAGGAATATTGTCCTGTTATGAAGAACGTCCCCACGTTTGCTTTTATCGGTCTCATTCACTCTGGCTACTACCTGGATACTTTCAGTGACTCGTTTGAATTTCTGCTTTCAAAGCTAGCCGAGGGTGGACTGCTACTGTCGATTCATAATTCAGGTTAGAATAATAATTTCAGTGTAATTTTAAATCACGTTTTCCAACCCTTGAACTGAACGGTGGACCGTGTAAGAGTTTGATCGCACCTGTAAGGAGCCAAAACCTCGTCTCCAAAATCATATTAAGATAGAACTAATAAACATAACAACCAGGGGCATCACTAGAGGGGGTAGTGTGACCACCCCCACCCTTCCATTTATGGTCGCAGTCGGCAAATTCATGCGCCTAGTCGACAAAATGAAGGAAAGGGGAGAGAAAAAAAAGGGAAAAAATGAAAGAAAGGAGAGAAGAAAAGAGGGAAGAAAGAAGAAGAGAAAGAACGAAAGCAAAAGAAAAAGGAAGAGGAAAGGGAGGAAGAAAGAAGGAAAAAAGAAAGATAGAAGATACCTCCCATGATTGTTACGTTAATTACCGACCTCTAAGCAAGGTGAAGGTGTATCTTCAGATTCCAGAAAACGTTGCATGTCTTTTGACTTATCCTCCATTTCTATTTCTAAGTCATCCAATGCAGATTCACTTTCAGAGAGTTCTTCCTCAAATTCACGTATTACAGCTTATTTGCTCGATTTGTGGCAAGCTGTTGCTTAACACTTGTGCACCATAATGCCCTTTACAGTTCAAAATGAAGAGTATTTTTACACTATCCACACCAGATATTGGAAAACTGGTGCTCTGTTTTAGTTTTTTCAGGTTGTCTCCCAAAAACTTACACCATTTTCTTTTTATCTGAGTGTTTTATTTCTTGGATTTTTACAACAATCTTTGCAGGGCTGAAAGAGAGTATTTGGGAGTTTTGTCTTGTACCAAAATTTTGACATTTCATAGAAGATGGTGTTCACCAGGGGGCAATGAACAGAATTATTAATTTGTACCTGTTGACTAAATCAATTGTGAAGATACAGCAGCACAATGCCAGACACTTCAATACACAAAATCTGCCCAATTAGAGTGTGATTCTGTACAACATGAAAAATTTAGAAATAATTGAACTGTGCTTATTTTGAACAAAATCAATCAGGTAGACCAAAAGGTGCCTGCTTGGCACAGAATGTTGCTGCAGTAAGAGACTCAATGCCTGCCTGAACCAAAATGAAGGACATATTGAACACATCATCCACATGCTGGATTGACATTGAGGCGTAATTCACGTAAACTGACACTCTGACAGTTATGATCATTGTATCGATACCAAACTTTGAGATATAAAATTCTGAAATGTTTAGTTGAAGGGACAGGAGTCCCATTTAAAACTAATAAATACTTCTTATTTTATTCAAAGTCTTTTGAGACGGTATGTATTAGTACAGCAATGGCAATAAAATGCCAATTTTGATGGGAAACATATCACTTACTGTAGCTTTGGGTTTTAGTCAAGCAGATGACATTTTTTGTTACAATTTACTAATAAGTAACATGCTACCTTTTCATACAAAATCTGTGTTTTCTTTCAATTTACTATTATAGTGATTAAAATGCTACCTTTTGATGGGAAAACTGAGTGTTTTGTCACATAATTCATAATTCAGTGATTCTGTATCGAAATTTCTGAAATTTTGCCAACATTTTTCAGTCTCCTGATTATACTTTAAATACTTTAAGTAGTCAGCTGGAGTGAATTCTCTTTTTTGACTGAAATAGAAGTAAAAATGACAGGACGCAGAGATGTTTCTTATGAAACACAAGTATTTTCATTCTATTTCATAGAGAAATGATGAATTTCTTTTAAAGCCACAGGCTAACATTGACCACAGTTTAAAATCCTGTGAGCTACATAATCCTACATGCTATAAGTGTCATTGATAAGGTCTAAAAATGAAGCCCTGAAAATATTGTATTTCAAAATGATGATTTAGTGCTTTAAAAACGTGAAAATGGTAAGTTGACCGGATTCATTTGACCATTTCCCCCATAGACTAATTGTGTGTAGATCTAGGCTTTTTTGTACTCGGCCCAAGTACTAATTGTTTATTCATTCATATCTTGCCAGTGGCAGCATAAATTTCCAAATTTGTGTATTCCAGGTTGTTTATTTGTCCATTTGAACACTACTATGTAGCTCACATATCACAGTTTGACTATTTGTTTAAATTGAAGCTCCACAATGTTCGCCTGTGGCTTTAATGTCCAATTACAACAATAGCCTTCTGCTAGTACTATAACTTCACTGTAAAACATTTGATCGGACAGCAGATTGAAAAATGTTGTCAAAATTGCCAATTACATGGTTGAACTTCCGCATTTGAAATTCATGTTTTATAATTGTCTGACTCGTTTTCTTCACTCTGTACCAAAACCTCCATTATTCCCTAAGGAAGATGGCTGCAAGTTGGCACAAAATTTCACCACCATGATTCTGACAAGAAGAACATGATTCAATTTGACAATGTTTCTACTCAATCTCAACATATATATATCATGTAGTGCTATCAAAATATTGTGATTCCTGTTATGATTTCGAAAATTATGACAAAAAAATGTGCATTGCTAAATTTGTGAACAAAATTAATACATTGTGAATTTAATCAATATTTTAACTTCCTTTAAATGCCTTGATAAAATACATGATGTATCATATTATTGAAAATTGTCATTTCAACATTTCCCTATAAATAAACCAAAGTGACCAAAATCAGACATGTATGAAGCCTTGTGACCTTTGACCTTTCAACACCAAAATCTAATCAGTTCATCTTTACATTGTAGTAAATACCTGACCCAAATTTCGTTACAATCCAATCGCTGGTTCTTGAGTTATAACTGTAATGAGTGCTGGTAATAGATGGACGGACAACCCCAAAACATGATGTCTCTGGCACCTTTCGTGTGGACACATAAAACTATACTCATTGTTTTGGATAATCACTGATTCACAATGAAATGATGAAAGTATTTTGTGAACAGGGTCTCAATTCGTCGCGTCAGCGCAAGAACGCCCTTAGACGCGCTTGATTAAAAAACCCGTCAGTGCAGAAAGGCCCGGCCTTACCGGGCCCTTATGGAACGTGCGCGCCGTTGCGCAAAGGCCGTAACGGAACACGTGCATGACCGCAGTATAATGCCGTTAGTATACACGCGCACATGTTCCTGTAAGGGCCTTTCTGCACTGACACGCGTGTTCCATAAGGGCCTTTCTGCACTGACGTTTTTTTTAATCAAGCACGTCTAAGGGCGTTCTTGCGCTGACGCGACGAATTAAGCTTCCCTTATGTCTAAAATCAGTTGCCGGGTAAAAAATCTTACATGATAAGTGGATTACCAGAAAAACAATGCATTTTAATATTTACAAAGAAAAGGAGCAAAATTGATGATTTCACACAAGAGATGTTATTAACCCGTTGGATCGATTTGATTTCACTATAACACGCATTTTCCATAGACCCCAACACAACTTAACTCCAACGGGTTAAACAAAAAAACAAGGCAGCCAGCGTTGTCTGGCTGCATTCGCAGTCATGAAGGATGCATGTCACTCAACAAAACTATGTATTATGACTTCTGAGCTGTCGCAGTTTGGGTGCTGATGTGTCTGCTGACAGTTTACATAATTATGCAATACAATGGTTATAGGCCTACTTTGATCCCTAGGAAATAGATAATAGTTATACGATCAACGATAGAATGGAGAATCTGTTGAACTGAAGTAAATGGTAGTTTGGAAGTAATCAATTATAAAGGTTATGTCATTGGGGAACAAAGTGTGCTACAAACAGCACGGCTGCAAGTCATGGAAGTTCATTGACCTTTGCCTTCCTAATCAATTCATACATTCAAACTTGACCTGCCACCCTTCAAGAGATGGACCTCTGGTATGAATTTTGGGTGATTCCCAAGTCAAGTTATAGAAATTATAGCTCGATGTCCAACAAGACAGTACAGTCATGAGAAAGGTCATGACCTTTGCCTTTGACCTTAATCAATTTACATCCATTCGACTTGACCTGCACCATCAAGAGATGCGACTTTTTATCTAGGGTGATAACCACTTGAGCTATTAGAAAGTTTATTGTGTACAGTACAACATAGACAGTGCGTCATGAAGTTCATTGACTTATGCCTTATGTCAATTCGACTCATATTCGATTTGACTTACTGCTTCAGAGATGGACCTCTGGTATGAATTGGTGATCCACCTTAAGCCTTAGACGTTATTGTTGTGTACACATGCCGGTGCCAGTTCATTGAGGGAAAGTTCTTTGACTTTGACCTTTGACCTTAATCATTCAACTCACATTTTGACTTGTGCACCTTAGAGGACCCTTTGTATAGATTTGGCATCTACTCGAAGGGTTAGGAACGTTTTGTGATTTCTCTTTTTTTTTCTGTACAAATAGCTTAGCACAGCTGCAGGTCATGGAAGTTCATTGCTTTGCCTTTGACCTTATTCAAATTCGACTACATATTCGAATTGACCTCACAACCCCTTCAAGAGATGGAATCTGGTAATGAATTTGTGATCCACCTTAAAGCTATAGAAGTTATGTGTGAATTAACAACCAGCCATTGCGTAATGGAAAGTTCATTGACTTTGACTTAATGCATTAACTAATCGCACTTGACCTGACTTCAGAATGACCTATTGTTATGAGATTTGCTCCTACCTCGAAGGTATAGAAAGTTATTGTGTGTACAACATAGCACAGTGCCAGTCATGGAAAGTTCATTGACCTTTGACCTTATTCAAATTCGACTCATATTCGAACTTGACCTGTGCCTTCAAGAGATGGACCTCTGGTATGAATTTGGTGATCCCACCTTAAAGCTATAGAAAGTTATTGGGTGTACAACACAATTGCTGACGACGCCGACGCCGACGCCGACGCCTACGCCGACGCCGGAAATAGTGATACCTATGTCTCGCTCCGCTACGCAGGCGAGACAAAAATGAGAAAAATGGGCAAAAGGAAATTACATAAAAAGGAAACTTGGAGCGATGAGAGATATGTTTTTAGATCAAATCAAATTTCATTTAAAAAAACCCCAAACAAAACAGAAACCTTGGGTCCATAAAGATCACTTGATTGGCTGAACTCCTGCTGATTTCTGCAGTATGCCTGGACACGTTGACCTCACATGGAATCCGTGAGTAGAATCCTGTTTCCTCAAAGATTTTGAGTTCTGTCTGCTGGTAACAGAAGGTGAAGGACCTTCATCATGTAGTATCTTTTTCGGGGCTGATCTGTAGTAAGTGAATGAACAAAATATAATTAATGAATTCACAAGGGGCCCGAAGTTCACATAGTCGACAATGTGGACTTGGGGGGCCCTTTGTGAATTTTATATACTTTCCTTTCACGGATACGGGGATCACCAAAAAGAAAATCTCTATCAGGGACAAAAATGCGTATAGATCTGATCAACCCCCCCCCCCCAAAAAAAAGACAGTTGGGACAAACATGTACTTTGAATGTACACAATTTTGGGACCCTCCCCCCCCAATCCTTCCACTGCCCATGAACTGCAAACATTACAATGATGCTGGTGATGTTTTAGCATAGCTTACAAGATCTTGTCAGTGTACTTAATGTATGCATATAGTATCTAAACATAAAAAAAATCAGAAATAAATTTGTATTTCCATGGTTTCAAAACTACATACTCAAATTAATTATAGCTATCAGCGACAGGTTAAGTTTGACTTGCAAGGTTAAGTTTGACTTGCAAGGCACCACCAGGCTGTAGAGATAAATAGACTTGTTGTGATTTGATTTATGGTGCAATGAAGTTCGAAGCCATCAGTCAAAACAAGCACAGCAACATTTGATAAGATTTTGCAGGATATCAATGAAAGAAAATGAACCAAAAAGTGGTGTAAGTTTTATCCAACACCCGGAATGCTGTAGACTTCAGACGATCTTTTAGTTTGTGTCTTTTTAAGTGTTGGTAATGCAGTCATTCATAGTTCTTATCAATAATTAGTCAGCCAGTAGCTACGGGCACCATGACTAGCAGAAGCACACATGGGCAGCATTGTAGTGTTTTGACTTTTGATGTAACAAACAAACAACCGGGCCAGTCAGTCAAAACCGGCAATAATTTGCCAAACAACATTCGATAAGATAAGTGATACTTCCAAATAATTAAACAAAACCAACCAGAGTGTGGTGAAACTGTTACCTTTACCATAAACCTCAGACAATCTTTCAAATTGTGTAATTGTTCAGTGTTGGTAATGTTGGTATTAAACTTACAGCGCTTATCAGCTCTTACCAGCAATCAGCCAGCCAGGAGCTGAGGGCACGCTCAGGGCCAGTCGTGGGTCAAGGAGTAGCCGGTGTCGTAGCCGAATTGGTCCGTCTGCCGTTTACATCTTGGCACCCAATCGACGTGTGTATGTACTTCAACCCCGGAGTCCGTAGGCAGGCACACGTGCAGCTGACTTTTGTTCCTAGATTTCTCCAACCCATTTTCCTTTCCCAATTTTGTTGCGTCCGTGGGAGGACGACCTCTTCGTTTGTGGGTTAAACCTATGATAGAATTAGAAATTATTATAGATGTTTACTTATCGTTGAATTTGAGAAAAGATCTCACGATTGCATTAGCTAATAATGAGGGTCGGCTGCACGTGTGTATTTTTGCGGAATCCGTAATTGTACTTTACTACGTGTGTCTGCCTGCCTGGGCGCTCGGATGTGAATGGTGAACGGACTGATTCTGCTACCACACTCCCCACGCCCACAGCAGCAGCAGCATAAAGCTTGCTTACAGTTCATTGGCTAGCAGGCATGTCAGTAGTTGCGTGGCGCGCGAGCGGCCAACAACAAGAAGCCACGTTAGTTCTTGATTGATCTTGCATGTCCACGTGACGTGCACTCAGGCTCAGCTAGCTCAGATCAGAGCTACAGTGAGAGACACGACAGACTGCACATCACAGCATGTGACAGTATTTTCAAACATTTTACATTTTTAGTACTTTAATTTTCTATTTGGGATTACAGCAAGATACTTTTGATCACTCGGGCATTACAGCCATCCAATATAAAAAGGGCAAGGCCTTTTTGGCTGTGAACTGATCTTTTTTTACAGGGCATCTACGGTCGTTGATTAATGCATGCCCTGCAACCATGATTAAATCCATTGCAAGATTTGTTGTGACTGCACTTTGAACTTTGATTCATATTTATTGCTATTTTAGTTAACAATACCACACCTCCATGTATTCTATAGCAGGGGCGTTGATCCATTCTTTGGATGGGGGGGGGGAGGGGGGGCAAATGTCAAAAATTTTAGGCACACTGTGTACTCAATCAAAACATACCACAAAATTAAACGTTGTTTATATCATCCAGTAGTATTTTATGTTAAGTTTAATGGATTTGTAGCATCTTGCACTGCTTTTTAAACGTATCCTTGCATTACGTCACAATTATTTTATTTTTTTTTTTGGGGGGGGGGGGGACATCAGTTTATATTGCCCCCCCCTGCCAATATTTCTATGGGGTGCAACTGGCCCCCCCCCCATCAATGTCAACTGTTCTTATAGACCACAGGAAGTGTGGAAATGAATTTCTTAGTACGCTTTGTATGCTTGCATGGTTTTGTTAAACAGCTATTCAGCAATTGTTTAGATTTGGTGTAATGATATTTGGTGGGGGCATAAAAAAAAGGATGGAAATATCTGGGCTTTGCAACTAGTGAGGTAGGGACAGTGATTTTCCGCGATAACGGAAAATGGACGGAATTTCCAGAAATCACAACTTGAAACGGAAAATGAGTTTTCAAACGGAAAATCACGGAAAACCTCTTTTTTCTCCAAATTTTTACTTTTTGAAAGGAAAAAACATGAAACTCGGAACAAAAATTAGAAAAAGTTGACACAAAAACACAAAAACAGCGAGAAATATTTGTTTCAAGTTTTATGTAAACGGAATTGTCATTTTTCTTCATGTGTACAAAGTCTATGGTAAAACGGAATTTCCATTTTTCAGACAAGTTGAAATGGAATTCTAGATTTTTGGAAACGGAAAAGGCCTTTTCTTGAAACGGAAAATCACTGTCCCTAGTGAGGGTTCTAAAATGTACTCACAGTTGGTGTATTTTTTAAGACAGCCGTCACACATCGGAATAAAAATCCTGGAGGCGGGACGATTTTGAGTGTTGGAGGCAATTGCTGAGTTACAAGACTGGCACATCTCAGCTAAGCCCCCAAGTCCTGAAAAAGAAAATGTGTATTAAAAAAAAATTCCAAATTCATGAACACATACACAGCGTAACATTATAAACAACATAGACTATTTAAAGGCAGGGGATCTCTTTTACGATTTTCACTTTTTTAAAGCACTAAATAATCATTTTGAAATACAATTTTTTCAGGGCTTCATTTTTAGACCTTGTCAAAGACACTTGGAGGGTGGAGGATTATGTAGCTCACATTTGTTTAACTTTGTTAAATGTTAGCCAGTGGCTTTAAAAGGAAATACACAAAAGCAAGGCAAGCGTATGAACACAGACTCATAGACTCTGAAAAGCTATAATATCATTCAATTCAGAATCTAACAATCAATATTATCCCGACAAGATTGAGTTTATTGCTTCCACAGTCCACACTCAAGCCAAATGATCTAAAAAGACCCCTGCAACCCAAACACATGTTATAATAATAATAATATTTTTTATTTACCCAGGGTAGCCACTTCAATCAAATAGGCTGATCTTCCAGCAGGCCCTGCATAACATAAATGTTATTATTACCCTTCTCTGTTCTAGAATGCCGAGCGCCTGGCTAGAAAGCAGAAGGTACCAGTTTTAAAAAGTCTTTGGTATGACCCGGCCGGGGCTCGAACCCATGACCTTCCGATTGTGAGGCGGACTCTCTATCCACTCGGCCATCACACCGGTATGTTGACTTCTGCTGATGCATTTTGATCTGTACATCACCAAATCACTAATTATTACGTACCGGCGAATCTCAAATATCAAACAAATGTAACATTCGCCAGTACGTGGAATCACCGATGATATATGTTAAAACATTTTTTAAAACATTTTCCTGCATGATGCTAAGCCCTACCAATAAAAAAAACCCGCTCCAGATCATCTTTAATTCATATGTCAGATGGACATCGTCATGGTTCTGGTGAAATAGACTTGTTTACTAATTGTTGCATACTTTTCAAACAAAGGTTGTTTTTGACAGCCTGAATGCTTGCCACAGGCTTGCCAGACGTAGCAACAAATAATGCATGCAGGCTGGATTCCAAGTAATATTGTAGTTCATTTATTTATACCAGGTTAATGGAATATCTCATTACTATGTCCCCAGGAGAAACATCCATAAATTTGAATCACTTAGCAAACAGGTCCATCAGGTGCATCATGACCACGTACACCTACAAGAAGTATGTTTTTATGGAAATGTTTCTTTCTGACATAGCAATGACTATTATGATTCAAAGGCTGTCAGAGGGGGTATTGTGTGAGAATGTGATACTATCGTATAAATGTATCAAAAAATCCAATAAAACATTTATGAAAGTGAGTGTCATGACTTAAAGCTACTTAAAGTTTGTGAATTCCAAAACCGGTTAAAGCTTGAATGAAAAGTGGACAGTTTTCAAATTACCTACAAACAAATCTTTGTTTTAATACTCTTCTCATGAAATTTTCCAGAAATTAAACATCAATGTGTTAATGTGCTAATAATTAATTTTTTGCTGCAAAACTGTTGCTTATGTAGAAGATTCTGATTAACAATGGAAATGAAGGAAATTTATCATTATTTCTGATCATACAAACATTTTTTTTCCAAGCATTAACAAGTATAGTTTTTATATTTCTGCTAAAAAGAAATGTTATCACGATTAAGTTTGAAATGATTCTAGGGTATGAACGGTCAGTTAGTGGTCAGTTCACCTTTTGAATACGGCTCTCTTTCTAAGAGCCTTACATGTATCTCATGACATTGGCTATCATGGAGAGCCACAATGCCCAGTGACTTGAATCCTTTCTATTACTGTATATGCCATATATTTCACGTGTATATATTTTCGCAGTTTTGCTTCAAGAGAGGGAATTCGCGAAAGTTTATTTTAGCGATTTTATTGCATTTGCATTCACTTTCTACAGAAATATAAGAAAGGGGAAATTTTCATGTGCATTAAGTCGCAAAATTCACGAGAATAAAACCACTGTGAAATATTCATCTTGTACAGTCGTTTTACAGCCGGACATGCAATTCTCTGCTCTTCCACGCAATCCTGAAAACTCTTTATCTATCCTTCTTCTTCCCTACCTCTCTTTCCCTCAATCTTTTTTATCAGGGCAATGTTCTCCAGACCATATTTACAAACTGCAGAGCAGAAGACATCAAAATCTCAGTTGTCTTATTCTGATCTCATTTATAAGTGCCTTTTCAACTTCAGCACTGTGGAACACCTTGTCATTACCTATTCTACCTATCCAGTTGATCCTCATAATTCTTTGTAAAACGTGTTTCACAAACCTCTAACCCCTTACAACACTACTGAATGGGAATTCTCCATATCGCATATACCACATATCCACCGATGGCAGATACTTTAAATCAACATACTACACTTTTTGCCGTCTTTCTTACTTCATGGCATTGATTTAATACAGCCAATCTATTTCTAGTTGTATTACCTTTTTCTCTTTTTTTTTGTGTGGTTGAACTAGCTCTGCCCTGCTTAACCCGGTGGAGACTAAGTACGAGTTAACTCGTGTTGGAGTCTATGGAAAACGCGTGTTATAGCAAAATCAAATCGTCTCCAATGGGTTAATATTAGAAAGGATCCATGCCAACACAAATGAATAAAACTCTGACTTTATCCCAAGTGCAAAAAATAAGATTAAACAATGCGATTGCAAAACCAGGAATACAACAGAGGTTTTAAACACTGCACCTTTCAACATGTACAAATGAAACATTGGATATGAAGAAGTTGGCAAATCTCGCCAGAGAATAGACAACTATATATATGAGATTCAGAGAATTTGAACATTCATCCGAGTGAAGAAGACACACCTACCTGTCTCATACACTCTGATGTCACTACCATCCTGCGTTGCCCTCACATCAACCGAGGGTGACATCACATCATCAGAGACGGTAGCTTCTCTTTCGACAGCACATTGATGTCCTAAGATGGACTTAGCTGTGTAGATTGAGATTTAATCAAAACATGACAGACATGGTAATTTTCAACTCATTCAACATACATGCCCACACACACACACACACACACACACACACACACACAATGATTTACAAACATTGGTTTAATTGTTTGAACCATTTGCTGCATGTTCGTTCAAATACTTATTAGCTGAATATCTCAGTGTTCATTCTTATATGAATCATTATTTTATTCAAGAAACTTATTTCTGTCACAGCAAAACCAATTCCCACTGACTTTGAACATAAATTTTAAGAAATTTCATTTTTTAATAGAAAAATTTATGTTATTTTTTTTTGTATGTTAGAACAACAAGGCAATAGCAAGATTGTCTCGCCCACCAGTGACTAAAGAACACAAAGGTTCCCCTAAGTATGTGTACATCCCTAAACCATGTTTGATGTCACAAGTCTTGCGGGTAAACTTTAACATTTGACCCCAAATGACCTTTGACCTCACCATGTGCCCTACGACAGCCCCACAACATGATGGTACCCCTAGTGCATCTATCAACCAAGTTTGGTCGCCATTGGACCAACGGTTGCCAAGTCGTATGTCATAAGAGAGTCTTGCAAGTAAACTTTAACGTTTGACCTCAAAAGACCTTTGACCTCACTATGTGACCTTCGACAGTACCACAACGTGATGGTACCCCTAATGCATCTATCACCCAAGTTTGGTCGCCATTGGACCAGCGGTTGCCAAGTTATGTGTCATAAGAGGGTCTCGCAGGTAAACTTTAACGGTTCACCTCAAATGACCTTTGACCTCACCATGTGACCTCTGACAGCAGCACAACATGACGGTACCTTTAATGCATCTATCACCAATGTTTGGTTGCCACTGGACCAACGTTTATGTGTCATAAGAGAGTCTTGCAGGTAAACTTTTAATATTTGCGACAGAAGACGGATGTTATTTGGATCCCTTAGTCTCGCCTTCACCTCTGGTGGGTGAGACAAAAATGAATTCACATTTAGAAATTGAATTTGTTGGGCGAGTACGCCTCAGATTTTAAACATGCCTTTTTATGGGACTTTCAATTCTCAACCCTAGTTAATGCATGAAACAAGAGGTTTGTTGGTCCCAGATTCTCTTGGATAAGTCTGCCCTCTACTGCCAAACATCCTATTGTTAAAAGTGGAAATTAACACATCAATTGTTCATCCAGATGATGAAGATCGATGCACCCACCTGCCTGATGCCCTTCTTGATCATCAACTTCCTCCACATCAACTAGAGTAGGACCCATATGAATGGGAACTGCCTCTGCTGTTAGGGGAACATGGACTGCTTCTCCTCCTTGGTGAGAGCAGTGGTAGTCTACGGCAAGCTGTGCTGGGGCTGAGCCAGAAATCATCACCCTGGAAGCTAAATATTCACATTGAAATTTATATGGACACTCATATGGCATATGGCAGATGACAGTGGAAAGCCTGTATATCATGAGGAAAGAATATGTCCCATCATGATCACATCTTATTTCTCTGCCGTTAAAATGTAAAAAGTGCCCTCATAGTGTAACAAAATCTACATAATAATTAAAAATTCCAAAATATCCTAAGGGTATTTTGAAGATTCAAATTAACCATTGCCTATGGAAACTGGATGAACAATGTATTAACTCTATGGGAATTACGGAATCTCACAGGCAATGGGTTAATAGAAAGAATGTCTTTGGAGATTGTATTTATTTCATCTGACAAATTTAATGAAGATGAATAAGTTAATCTGGAATGTCACCCAATTTTGCAGAATGTATCATAACATTCTGTAACACATTCCACAATATTATGTCATCTTACTGAAAGCAATGTTCATATCATTTCCGTTTACACTATTCAACTGTTATTGCACAGAAGAACATAAACTGAATAGAAATAGTTGTGTCCATAAGAAACGGATTCCCACACCAGGGGGGGGGGGGGAGGGGGTCACTGCCATTATAAGGTGTACACCACGCGTGTGTATGGACTTTCAAAATGGACCCTAAACAAGTAATTATCTGTCGATCTCAGAATACCCTTAAGAAGTAAATACCCTCTTCTTGAAGTCAACCTCCTGTTAAAAGTATACCCCTTTTCCCTGATTTTGATACCATTTTCACTGTATGCCCGACCGTGAAAAACAACCCTCTTTAACATTACACGCGCATGGTGTACACCTTGTAATGACAGTGCCCCCCCCCCTCCTCCACTAAACACAATCAGTAAGCATTTTACAGTTCATTGGCCTGTATTTTAGTCTCATTTACCTTCACCCTAAGTTCTTAGAATATGTCCAATATCTTTTTGCATGTTGAAATGAATTTGCATAATATAATCAGCTGTGACCATTGACCTTTATGTCAGTGTCATCTACCTACACACAAATTTTTTTAAAAATTTGTCCAATATTTCCTAAGTTATTGTGCAGAAAGCAATACACATATATAAATTGTGACCTTTGACCTGCAGTTTCTCAATTCGAATTTGACATTTACTCAGTGTCATATACCTACATAACAAAAATTGTTGAAATCCGTCAAATATGTTTAAAGTTATAGTGCAAAAACCAATTCGCAGATATAATGAGCTGTAATCTTTGACCTGCGGACTCCAAATTAGAACTTGACCAGTATTTTAGTACTACCAAACATGTTTAAAATCCATCTAATTTGTTTTAAGTTATTGGGTGGAAATCAATTCAGTGGAAGGACAAACAGACAGAGGCAATGTTTAATGCCCCCATACTTGTGTATCAAGATAATGAAGATGCACCCACCTGTCTGATGCCCTTCTTGATCATAAACATCCTCCTCCTCCTCCTCCTCCTCAAAGTGTGAGTTACTATCATCTATTGCCAGCACATCAACTAAGCTGGAACCAACACAAATGGGGACTGCCTCTGCTGTTCTGGAAACACTGACTGCTTCTTCGTCTTCATGAGAAATATGGTAGTCCAAGGCAAGGTTTGCTGAGTCTGAGTTAGAAATGGTCACCCTGGAAGCTAAATAATCACATTGAAAATTATGTAGACACTCCTACATTTGTATCACATGAAAACAGAGCATCTTTGGTTTATGGGAAAGTATATGTCCGATCATGATCACATCTCATTTCTTGTAAAACTACCCTTGAAATGTAAAAAGCGCCCTCTTAGCGTGATGCAATATAAAAAATAGAATTCAAATTTCCACAATATCCGAAGAATATTTTTAAAATTCAAGTTAACCATTGCCTACAAAAACTGGATGTACAATGTACTGACTCTATATAGAAAGAATGCCCTACGAGATTGCATTTATTCCATCTGTCAAATTAATGAAGCTGAAAAATATAATCTGTATTGTCATTTTAATACTTTAACCCTATTAATACCGGGGGGGGTGGGGGGGGGGCCTATAATGGCCCCCCTCGACAAATTTGGCGATTATGCCACCGCGCGAAATTTTTTGACCGTGCCAGTCACTGGCTTTTTACTTTCAAGTATCCCGCATCATTTAAGACCATTTTCGAAAAAAAAATCTGACGTACCGTTACCACGCTGCGCGACTTTTCGTACATGCATGCAACTCCAAAATTGCTCAAAAACGTGATTTTGTGTACAAAATCAATGCAAATTGTGTTTTCAGTCAAAAATCATAAGTGTATGATTATTTTACTTTTACTGGCTGAAATGGATTAGGTCTATGCTGTTTATGATCGCAAAAGTGTCCCCGACAAAGTTCATTGAAAAAATAATAAAAAACTAAAAGGTCAAAAAAACAAAGAAATACATAAGAAATTCACAAAACAATAAAATACATAGGAAATTAATTCTGATTTGGCAAATTTTTTTGTAGTTAATTGTTTGAAATGTCAAAATGAATATTTTTACCAAAAATTAGCATTCTACTAGCTATTGTAAGTGAGATATAGGTGAAAACATAATTTCATACACTTATTTGCATAATTAATTACTTAAAAAATATAAAAAATCAATTTTTTGAAAATTTTACTATACAGTCTTGTAGTTTACACCCCGCTCTATGCGCATGCAAATTTTCGCGGTGATCGCATGATCTGCGGCCGAGATCTCGAGGGGGGGGAGGGGGGGTTGGGGCCATAATGTCCCCCCCACCCGGTAATAAGTAGACCAGAAATAGCCCGGTATTTTTAGGGTTAAAGACTGTATACAAAGAAATATGAGATAAACATGTACATGTAGTAGGGCTTACGAGTGACATACACAGTGTATAATGTCTGTGATACTAAAATCGCCATCTGGTGTGAATGCTTTGTTTTACCTTGTGCAATATTGACCTCAGCATACAATTATGAATCCTACTTGTAATTTACTAGATACGTTTTCTTCATAATCCACCTAACTTTATATTCTTCGTAGGTGAAAAATATTTTTACACAGTCATTATTTTTATTGGCTGCCTCTGTAATTGGCAAAGTATGTCAGTCACCTTGTGTGTTATTCAATGCAAATGTGTGTGGGCTAGCATGCGCAAAGACTGAGCATCATGAATATACTCTCTTACCTTCATTACTGTGTTTGTGTTCATGCCGGAATTGAAATCTTCGACGGACAAACCACCACTGTGTAAATTAAAAATCCAGATGGTAACAAGTTTTTATTAATAGAATTATACGCTTGCTGGATTAAAGACCAGTCTAGAAAATAATTTTCATGTGAAATATCCTAAAAAATGGCCATTCAATTGACTTGTTATTTGTGTGGACCAACATTAACTTTTTAGTATATTATTTGTATGATAATCAGCTTGAAATTACTTCACTTTTCCTTTTTAAGAAAATTATTATTAGCAATAGTTATTGGAAGATATTACTTAAAACCAACAAACACAATTACCAAGGAAACATCATTTACATCAAATCCTTACCAAACAATGCGTAAAGTTTTACACTATTACCTAATATTATGGTTGTATTTTGATGTCTATATTGCTATTCCACAAAACAGAGTATAATGGTAATTAAGAATCTAACTCCTCTTTCATGTGTTGTTATGCTGACAAAGAGCTCAATATTTTTTAATTGGTTAACCGAATTAGGTGTTTCCTCTTGAAGTAAAAGAAAGGATTGACCCCAGTGTTCTTCAACTATTTTACACCTAAACCTGACACAAAATGAACACATTGGCTTACTCGCACTGTTTTCTCCGAAAGTCCAAGTTTTGTGCAAATCTCCTCTTTCATAATAGCATCAGGATAATGTGTCTTGTCGAACAACTTTTCCAATTCGCTTCGCTGCCCAACAGTAAATTTAATTCTTTTCTGCTTTAACTTTCCCTTTGCATCACTGCTGGGAATCAACTCGCCCACTAGCCTTGGCAAGGATGCATCTTGGATGTCATCAATATCCATTGCCGATGGAATTGACGAATCAGAACTATCGGAGAGAGCTTCATTGTCTGACCTCGGTGAAGTTGGAGAATGTGGATCACCAGGGATGATAGTATCTACAATCACAGGAACTGTATCTTCAGAAGACTCCAATTTCTTATCAGCTAAAGCTATTGAAGCAATATATAAGTATTACAGAAATAAATATATGTTCAATAATTGAAGACTGTAGAATAAGAAGTACTGAAGTCACATAATATATGTACTACATTTGAGAAACAAAGGCTCAAAGTTGTCAAATTTGTCTACAGATCACAATTGTTTGATTTGCACATCCAAACTTGGTGAAGTTAATTAACACAATATTAAAAGAAGAATATAGGGCAAAAACAAACATTGTCACAATTGTCGATTTCCAGTAATAAATATTGTGGACTTGAGTACTTCTTCCTCTAAAAACAAGGGTCTGAGGTAAACAAATGCATTTCTCAAATAAATGAATGTCAAAAGCACTTAACTGTATATATTCTTGGAATATCCTCGGTAAGACAAACAATTTGATATGCAATTTGTCAAATTTGGACGTTGTTTGAAATTTGACCTCTTGTGACCTTTGACTGGAAGTGACCCCATATCTCATCAACAAAACACAAAATACATGATAAATTATATATTTTCTTAATCCTTGTTACTAGTTGGTAATTTGAGATACATTTTGAAGAAATCAGACCAAGTTTAAAATTTGACCCCTTACGAGGGAAGAGTCAAAATGACCAAAATTTTGTCAACAATTTTCCGGTATGTAACGACTTCAAAACAATCACTAACTCAATTTCGTCAAAACCTGACTTAAGTACTTCTTATTCTACACTCTTCAATCTATTTGGCCAATTCCAAGATTTTTTTTTTAATAGGTTTTATTTTTGGGTGTCAGGATATCATGGTGACCGGTCACTTCACGGTTCATTTTACCCAAATGTAAGTAAAATGTGCAAAGGTTTTACACAGATCTGGGCAAAATGAAGTAATGGGTAAAAATTTTCCCGTTTGTTCCTGCATGTACTGAGCTGCAGTCACTGCACTTATAAGGGGATTATGCTTGAAAGTATAGCCAGATACGTGGACGATTTTCATGAAATTGTTTGCGGTTTCACCTTAAAACATAGAAATTAGAATCTGACATTTGCAACTCAAAATAAACAACAACAACAAAATATGGGCCTACTCTTACATTTTGGCGCAGGGAGGTTCCTCAGACACTCGTTTTCTTCATAATCCACCTAAATTTATATTCTACGTAAGTGAAAAATATTTTTACACAGTCATTATTTTTATCGGCTGCCTCCGTAATTGGTAAAATATGTCAGTCACCTTGTGTGTTATTCAATGCAAATGTGTGTGGGCTAGCATGCGCAAAGACTGAGCATCATGAGAGATGGCTGTATGCCTACGTCACAAATATCCAGGATGTAATCACTCCTTTTTCTCAGGATCTTGTTTTGATGCCTGGAAATTCTCATTTTCAAACTGAAAAATTCTCCATCGGCTGATATGTCGTGGTTCTGGACCGATTTGGATTGATGAATATATGTCACTATTTTGGATAAATGGCAATTTTAATCAAGTTAAACACAATTTATATGCTTCCAGAAGGAGCTTTAATGAAATTTTGTTAATGAATACTCTCTTACCTTCATTACTGTGTTTGTGTTCATGCCGGAATTGAAATCTTCGACGGACAAACCACCACTGTGTAAATTAAAAATCCAGATGGTAACAAATTTTTATTAATAGAATTATACGCTTGCTGGATAAAAGACCAGTCTAGAAAATGATTTTCATGCAAAATATCCTAAAAAATGGCCATTGAATTGATTTGTTATTTGTGTGGACCAACATTAACTTTTAGTATATTATTTGTATGATAATCAGCTTGAAATTGCTTCACTTTTTCTTTTTAAGAAAATTATTATTTTTGAAAAGTTCTTTTATTAGCAAAAGTTATTGGAAGATATTACTTAAAACCAACAAACACAATTACAAAGGAAACATCATTTACATCAAATCCTTACCAAAGTTTTACACTATTACCTAATAATAATGGTTGTATTTTGATGTCGATATTGCTATTCCACAAAACACAGTATAATGGTAATTAAGAATCTAACTCCTTTTTCATGTGTTGTTATGCTGACAAAGAGCTCAAAATTCTTTAATTGGTTAACCGAATTAAGTGTTTCCTCTTGAAGTAAAAGAAAGGATTGACTCCAGTGTTCTTCAACTATTTTACACCTAAACCTGACACAAAATGAACACATTGGCTTACTCGCACTGTTTTCTCCGAAAGTCCAAGTTTTGTGCAAATCTCCTCTTTCATAATAGCATCAGGATAATGTGTCTTGTCGAACAACTTTTCCAATTCGCTTCGCTGCCCAACAGTAAATTTAATTCTTTTCTGCTTTAACTTTCCCTTTGCGTCACTGCTGGGAATCAACTCGCCCACTAGCCTTGGCAAGGATGCATCTTGGATGTCATCAATATCCATTGCCGATGGAATCGACGAATCAGAACTATCGGAGAGAGCTTCATTGTCTGACCTCGGTGAAGTTGGAGAATGTGGATCACCAGGGATGATAGTATCTACAACCACAGGAACTGTATCTTCAGAGGACTCCAATTCCTTACCAGCTAAAGCTATTGAAGCAATATATAAGTATTACAGAAATAAATATATGTTCAATAATTGAAGACTGTAGAATAAGAAGTACTGAAGTCACATAATATATGTACTACGTTTGAGAAACAAAGGCTCAAAGTTGTCAAATTTGTCTACAGATCACAACTGTTTGATTTGCACATCCAAACTTGGTGAAGTTAATTGACACAATATTAAAAGAAGAATATAGGGCAAAAACAAACATTGTCACATTTGTCGATTTCCAGTAATAAATATTGTGGACTTGAGTACTTCTTCCTCTAAAAACAAGGGTCTGAGGTAAACAAATGCATTTCTCAAATAAATGAACGTCACAAATATCCGGGATGTAATCACTCCTTTTTCACAGGATCTTGTTTTGATGCCTGGAAATTCTCATTTTCAAACTGAAAATTCTCCATCGGCTGATATGTCACGGTTCTGGACCGATTTGGATTGATTGAATATATGTCACTATTTTGGATAAATGGCAATTTTAATCAAGTGAAACACAATATATATGCTTCCAGAAGGAGCTTTAATGAAATTTTGTTAATGAATATACTCTCTTACCTTCATTACTGAGTTTGTGTTCCTGTCGGAATTGAAATCTTCGACGGACAAACCACCACTGTGTAAATAAAAAATCCAGATGGCAACAAGTTTTTATTAATAGAATTATATGCTTGCTGGATAAAAGACCAGTCTAGAAAATGATTTTTATGTGAAATATCCTAAAAAATGGCCATTCAATTGACTTGTTATTTGTGTGGACCAACATTACCTTTTTAGTATATTATTTGTATGATAATCAGCTTGAAATTACTTCACTTTTTCTTTTTAAGAAAATTATTATTTTTGAAAAGTTCTTTTATTAGCAATAGTTATTGGAAGATATTACTTAAAACCAAAACAATTACCAAGGAAACATCAAATCCTTATAGGGCGAGAGCCTGCTACTTCTCAATTTACCCCATCGAGCCCAAAAGATTTGACCCCTCAAAGTTACTTAGACTACCTATGTGATTGAAAAAACATATGTCGGGTTTGGTCCCCAGACCAAATTTAAGGGGGTTCATAACCCAGTCCCACGCATGGATTATTGAGTATGTTTGGCGTCTTGGTGACCTGTATGACTCTAAAATGCGCTCGCGCCGACGACCCTTAGCGCCGTGTGCGTGCCATAGTATTATGTGCATCAATGATGTTAATACATAACATTGCGCAATGAAATGAAATTGCGCACGCATATACAGACAAAATGCGTACCGCATCGCACACGTGCAGTATACAGGTTACCAAGACGCCAAGCATACTCAATAATCCATGCGTGGGACTGGGTTATGATTATGAACCCCCTTAAATTCGGTCTGGGGACCAAACCCGACCACTGGTGTCCAGCTGACATATCTTTTTTCAATCACATTAGGTAGTCTAAGTAACTTTGAGGGGTCAAATCTTTTGGGCTCGATGGGGTAAATTGAGAAGTAGCTAGCTCCCAGACTATCACCAAACAATGTGTAAAGTTTTACACTATTACCTAATAATAATGGTTGTATTTTGATGTCTATATCGCTATTCCACAAAACACAGTATAATGGTAATTAAGAATCTAACTCCTTTTTCATGTGTTGTTATGCTGACAAAGAGCTCAAAATTTTTTAATTGGTTAACCGAATTAGGTGTTTCCTCTTGAAGTAAAAGAAAGGATTGACCCCAGTGTTCTTCAACTATTTTACACCTAAACCTGACACAAAATGAACACGTTGGCTTACTCGCACTGTTTTCTCCGAAAGTCCAAGTTTTGTGCAAATCTCCTCTTTCATAATAGCATCAGGATAATGTGTCTTGTCGAACAACTTTTCCAATTCGCTTCGCTGCCCAACAGTAAATTTAATTCTTTTCTGCTTTAACTTTCCGTTTGCGTCACTGCTGGGAATCAACTCGCCCACTAGCCTTGGCAAGGATGCATCTTGGATGTCATCAATATCCATTGCCGATGGAATCGACGAATCAGAACTATCAGAGAGAGCTTCATTGTCTGACCTCGGTGAAGTTGGAGAATGTGGATCACCAGGGATGATAGTATCTACAACCACAGGAACTGTATCTTCAGAAGACTCCAATTTCTTATCAGCTAAAGCTATTGAAGCAATATATAAGTATTACAGAAATAAATATATGTTCAATAATTGAAGACTGTAGAATAAGAAGTACTGAAGTAACATAATATATGTACTACGTTTGAGAAACAAAGGCTCGAAGTTTTCAAATTTGTCTACAGATTACAATTGTTTGATTTCCACATCCAAACTTGGTGAAGTTAATTGAATCAATATTAAAAGAAGAATATAGGGCAAAAACAAACATTGTCACATTTGTCGATTTCCAGTAATAAATATTGTGGACTTGAGTACTTCTTCCTCTAAAAACAAGGGTCTGATGTAAACAAATGGATTTCTCAAATAAATGAATGTCAAAAACGCTTAACTGTATATATTTTTGGAATATCCTCAGTAAGACAAACAATTTGATATGCAATTTGTCAAATTTGGACGTTGTTTGAAATTTGACCTCTTTTGAGACCTTTGACTGGAAGTGACCCCTTATCTCATCAACAAAATAAAAAATACATGATAAATTATGTATTTTCTTAATCCTTGTAACTAGTTGGTAATTTGAGATACATTTTGAAGAAATTAGACCAAGTTAAAAATTTGACCCCTCACTAGGGAAGAGTCAAAATGACCAAAATTTTGTCAAAAATTTTCCGGCATGTAACGACTTCAAAACAATCACTAACTCAATTTCGTCAAAACCTGACTTAAGTACTTCTTTTTCTACACTCTTCAATCTATTTGGCCAATTCCAAGATTTTTTGAAATAGGTTTTATTTTTGGGTGTCAGGACATCGTGGTGACCGGTCACTTCACGGTTCATTTTACCCAAATGTAAGTAAAATGTGCAAAGGTTTTACACAGATCTGGGCAAAATGAAGTAATGGGTAAAAATTTTCCCGTTTGTTCCTGCATGTACTGAGCTGCAGTCACTGCACTTATAAGGGGATTATGCTTGAAAGTATGAGCAGATACGTGGACGTTTTTCACGAACTTGTTTGCGGTTTCACCTTAAAACACAGAAATTAGAATCTGACATTTGCAACACAAAATAAACAACAACAACAAAATATGGGCCTACTCTTACATTTTGGCGCAGGGAGGTTCCTCAGACACTCGGGACACATCGGGATGAAGTTCACTCCTTTGCGAATATGCTCTTCGAAATAAGGATCAAATATTTTCCCACAAAACTGGCACGTATCTGAAGACTGTAACTCCTTTGAATCTGGAAAGGATGTAAAACATCTACACGTTATTCTTAAAGCCAAGGTATAGTTTCGGTAAATGGTAAAAGATGAAATTCTCTTCATTTATGTTTTTAGATACAACTATTATGATCTATCAATGCCCTAAAAATTGCTCACTCTGAAATGCTCCCATTTTTTATAAATTACTCAAAATGACCTTTGAACTTTCAACCCCCAAATCTAATCAGTTCATTGTTGCTTCATAATACATACTTCACCCAATTTACATCAAAATCCGACTGGCCGTTCACAAGTTATCGCTGTAATGAGCCCAATCAGACATATTTTAGGCCTGGTGACCTTTGACCTTGACCTTTCAGCTCCAAAATCTAATCAGTTCATTGTTGCCCCATAGTTTATACTTGGTCCTAGTTACATCAAAATCCGATCAGCAATTCTTAAGTTATCGCAGTAATGACAACCAGTAACAGACGGACAGACGGACAACCCCAAAACATGCTGCCTCCGGCAACTTTGTTGCGGAAGCATAAAAATTTTCCATTTCTGATCCTACATTGCTTCACAAAAACGTCTCTAAAATGAAAAGTACTCACCCAAATTCAACAATATTATTTTTTTTTCAAGAACAATCCCCTAAAAGTTAACATAAATCACTTTTCTTCCAGGGTCAAAAAGTAGGTATTTTACTTTTCTATGGACCATCCTGTATTTTTTCATAAGATCAACAGTTTGAAGAATTTTGAATTGGTTCCTGAAAGCGACAGTCGGGACCCGGTATAACTGAGAGAATCCACACCTACTACAGTAAACTTCCGCATAAGTCGAATCACTGGGGACCACGCAAATCACGTCGACTTAGACGATATTCGAGTTACAGTTTTGTATACAATTCTATGTAAGAGATGAAGGAAACATGTATAGGGAATTGCAGGCTGACAAAACTGTTCCAATGTACAGGAATAATGAGAAAGGCAGAGAGGGAATGGGGAGTTTATGACATCTTTACGGGTCATGCTGACAGGTAGAGATCAAAAGGTCAACCCATTAAGACCATCAAGAACGATAGTTATGGCCACTTCGACCCAGGCGAACGATTTACCAATTTGCTCCTATCGAGACTTGAAAATATATTCCACATGGGCAAAATTTGATTTTAAACAATCGACTTACAAGAAAAACTTCACATTGGAAAAACACAGAGCAAATTTGGACTGTCAAAAATATCGACTTGTTCAATGTCGAGTTATGCAGAGTCATCTGTATGTATGTGGTCCAGGTTTTGGACCACATACACTCAACTGTAGATATATCAAGGGAGTATTTTGTGAGTCAGTCATGCACATCGGTGTGATTCTTTTTAATCCAAAGTCCATAGTAACCTGTGCACAAAAAAATCTCCATTGGCAGTATAAACTCGGGACTAAGAGTGAGTGAACCGATGATGATAAAGATGATTATTTTCACATGAAGTGGACACTTCTCTCACCTTAACCAGGGACGTCCACAAAAAACAAAACAATTTTGTTAAAAAAATTATCTAAGTGTCGTAATAATGAAGTTCAGTATTGCAATCATCATATCCAATGATAAAATATTCACAAATGTACAGGATTTCCCAGAGAAATGAGTGAAAATCTCATGTTCAATGTCCTAAGTTTTGTGTGTACAAAATTGTCACCAATGCCATGCACTAGACATGTACATGTATGCCTTGAAATTGCCTGATAATGCCCAATTTGAAACTGTGAGTTCCAGTGAGCTCCAATGGCTTTGCTTCAAAAAATGTTTACATGCATTCACTTTTCCACAAATGCCTTTATTACGCCACTTCGTTTTACATCTGTGGTAAAATTATGAATTTTAAATTCAGGGCCAATTGACTCATTGACTTTTTGGAGACATCTGCAGCAGCGCGCTCTTGTGACTATGATCCTACCTACCTTAACAATTACAAATGGAGAATAAAACCTAAAGTCTTCGCAGTAATATTCTCTTCGCAGGAATATTACATAAATGCCTCAGACTGATACTCTTGGTGCTAAAAAAAAGGAAAAGTATGAATACTTGCAGCTGATAGAAGGCACATTGGCACGACAGGAATCACACATCGGAATGAAGCCAGGACGGTTTTGTGTGTCTTGACAGAATGGTGAGGTGAATACATGCCCACAAATTTTGCAATCATCTGCAATTAATAACAAGTGAATCAATAAATGAAGCAATGCATAATATACCTCCCTGCAACAAGTGTATGCCTCTGAATGGTCTGGCTAAAACTCAAGGTTTTATTTAATAGGTTTCAAAGTAGTTCCAATTCAACTAGCATTCATACTCATTGTATGAAATCTGACATCTGCCTCCTCTCCCCTCAATAAATTACTTTGGTTTGAGATATGTATGTGCAGATGTACACTGCATCAAATATTGCAAGTGTGTGATGGTCACAAGAAGGGGGCTTTTGAATAAAGTTTCATTTGTGATGAATTATTAAAATGTGCAGTACAGTGAAACCTGTCTATAGTGGCCACCCAAGGGGAAAAAAATGTGATCTTTTAGAGGGGTGGAACAAAAATCACCCTAAAATGTGATTTCATGTACAATTTCAATACAAATTACCCCACTGCCCAAATTCACAAATGTATTATTTTTACCTTTACTGTAAAATCAAATTAATTTTCAAAGCCCCCATCAAATCCTATCAGTTAATACAAACACATATGAAAAACAAAATCACAATTGGAACATAAATGGCAAAGAAGTCCTTTTAAAATGAAATGCTTACTCTAATGTACACTATTTCAGTGTTTTTTATGACAAAGAACTGTTGTTTTCACCAATGATGCATTACACGCTACCCCAGCGTACCGTTGTTCTCTGGTGTACCACGTTGCATAGCTCCCTCACTTCTCAAAAGTGTACTTTCTTTGGTTATGATCATTGAGATCAGTGATTACGATGCAGAGGCTACGCAAGTGGACAAAGCGCTTAGATCAAGTAGTTTGCTGAAGTGGTATATAAATATTAAGTATTGTTGACAACAAAAAGACATAAACTTACAAAAAGTGGGGTGAAAATGAAGGTAAAGTTATTTTCACTCTTGAAACATGAATTTTCAGATTTTGTAACCTAGGGTACAGTGCTAAATATATATATATATTATATATATATAATAATTCAACAAAATGGCAGATTTCTATTTGGTACCCCAGGGTACCATTTATGTCATCAAATGACATTACACAAGAACCCAATGAAAATGAAATCTGAAAACAAAATCTGTAATATTTTCTTTCCAATACTTACAAAGTATACACACAAATGAATATACAATGCCATTATTTGACACAAGATGTGAATATGTGACACACGTCCATAATGATATATGCGGGGTATGCAAATTTGATATCAAAAGTTGCAGAAAGCTCTATGGAGAAAAAAGTCAAGAAGTGGCAGAACAAAATCCTTATGTGATATAAAGTAATCCCAATTTACGAAGGAGGATAATCATGCCAAACTACCCCCAAATTATTTTAGAATTAAAGATTATACACTAGCATACACACAGCTGATATCGTTTTCATCATATTTTGATTAATTTTTGATACATCTACTGGCCCAGAATCCAACTTACGTATAACTTCTTCAGTACTGTAAGATGAATCCTGTAACATTGCTTCTAACTGTAGCGCTTTCTCCTTTCTGTACGCCTCTATCCGCCTTCTTGCCTCTTCCTCCACCTTGTAAATCTGCTTTTGTTTCACATCTGACAAGAATTGAAAGTGGAAAGTACAGCATGTCCCAGAAAAAAATATCCCTCTCTTACACCACAGAATAACTACCAAAATCAAGCCTTATACTCGATTAAGTTTACATTATTTAAAGAGCCCACCTAATTTTGTAACTCCAGTGAAAATTTCAAAGGTCTCGCTTCATTGGTTTTGAATACACAGACTCTTATGTAACAGCAATAATTTCCAGCACACTGAAGTGAGACCAATGAAATTGAGCCCAATGAAATTTTCATAAAAGTTAGGAAATAAAATGGGCTTTCTAAATTTCTGAACACTTAATATAGAATGATACTTGATTTTGGAATTAGATTTAGCAGTCTATCAGAGGGACTTTTTTTTGGGGGGGGGGGGGGGACAACCTGTATGTTACAATGCACTATTTAACAATACTTCCAATTGAATATTAAAAACACTATATTGTGGAACCCCACTTAAAAGATTGTCAAATTTTGCTATATGACACATATGATAGGGTTTGAATGGGAAAACAAACACTAAAGACAGAATGAAACTTTACAGTTATGCTGTCACTCACAGTGATACAGATAAAAATTGGCATGTGAATTATTGTCAGCTGACAAAAATTCTACCCCACAGCAGTTTATGGGGACAAACTGGAATGGTCGCACAATGATTTTCACTTTTAAGAAATTCATAATGATCACTTTTTGACCCTATCAGAGAAAATAGTAGCATGAGGAAATTGTGTAGCTCAGAATTCTTAAAACATTTTCATATGATGCCTTTAAGAATCTGAGCAGCATAGCCCTACATGGTATCATTGTCTCTACTCTAAAGAGAAAATGAAGCACTGGGGAAAAAAATGCACTTCAAAATGATCATTAAAGCTTGTGTCAGGGATGTGCAAGTCAATTACTTCCCTTCATTATCAATAACCAAACGGTAGTTTAGTACTTACATGTACAAATGGTGTGTTGAAAGTTTGAGATCCATACGTCATGAATTTGTTGTTTTATGAGAAAAACTAATAACGACATGTTACCAGAATGTTGTTCTTTCCGTAA
>JZLH01S0422606.1:26882-42689 GCA_001188425.1 Eucidaris tribuloides
AAAATTGTACATGTGGTGTTAAAAACCCAGTTTTTCGATCGAATACCTGAACTATTTAGTAGTGGGAATTTTAAGAAACTGCCCACAATAAGAAAAAAAAACCAAAGAAATAAAGAAATAGAGTAAAAAGCTGTTTTGCCAATTGCCAAACATTCCCCATATTTTCTTTACAGCGCCGTCTTCACAATTTTTAACAAAAAAGTTGACACGCGCCGCAGGTAAAGACATTCTTCAGATGGTATACAGACCGCTCTGTCGGCGTTTTCCACCGTGACCATTATGTCCCTATAGGTTTGACCAAAAGTAGAGAGCATTTATAACAATGACAAATTGGCTCGGGCCCTATACGTTTGTACCTCGAGTCTAACAGAGTTCTCAAAGATACTCAGTTTGCATGTTTACAAAGTAAACTTCTCCAACTTTCATTTTCAAAAGTTCATAACAAATAATATTATATGGACGAAATTTGAGCGGGAGGCGATGAGTTGCCAACTTTACCTACACTATATTTTACCATTAAAACTTTCCATAAATTACTTACTCAAGGTATATATTTTTCGATAAATTACTTACTCAAGGTGTATATTTTTCGATAAATTACTTACTCAAGGTGTATATTTTTCTTTGTTGAGGGGAGGGGCGGGGCACATGGTTTGCATAAAATGTCCGATGCCCCACCCTGGATCTGGGCTCCCTTTATCAAGAATGATTATTCAATTGACCTTGTCTTCCCCACTTCGCTATACATAGGAAGAAATATTTCTCCTTTGCAAAAAAATATCGGTCAGCGGACTCAGCGCACACACGGTGCGTCACACTTAAATGAAAACCGATACAAAGGGCTTTATTTCTGCCTCACAAATTTACAATCTACGATTTAGTGAGATTACTTGGAAATTCACGAAATGAAATATGACGTAATTGGTGAAAAAAAAAATAAATGTCCGGTTTTGCTGGATTGAAAGAACCATCCTTTCATATATTCCGCATAACGTGTATAAAACGAAAACAATATAGTTGCAAACTTACAGCCAAGAGTACAATCAGTGATGGATTATCATTTTTTAATTGTATTTCTGCAGGCCTATTGTTTTCAAATATTTCACTAGTAAAGTGAACCTAGGCTGGACAAATCTGTATTTTGTCAATCTAGGCGTCCAGTAATTATTGCATTACACAACCAAAAGCATATTCGATTCAGTGGAAACAAATAAAATTACAGCCAAAAACTTTAAGAAAATTTAAATTATACAAGCGTACAAGCACTAATAAAAAAACTAAACAAATCAGATGAACTCTCGCACCCACCTGGAACAGAATTTGATGACCTCGCTAGTTTGATTGCAATCGTAGACAGCACTATGGCGAGCAGGGTGGCAACAACAACAAAAACCATCAGGAGCATCTGGCAGCTGTGAAGTCGTCTGGTCCGCTTGCCAACATCCACCCCGCCGCTCATCATCACCGCCTTCAGCTCCGTTTTCTCCCCCGCCGACCCGTCTCCACCAAGACCCAATTCGGAATCGACCCGAAGTTCATGGCTGTCATGATCATCCGCCTCACCATCCAACCTCGCAAATTTGAATCCAGATGTCGTCATCTTCAACTAGCACGAAGATACAACGATCTCGATACTTCACGGCAAACTGGAAGAACAAACTCTCGCGGAGCCGGGCGCGGAGCGGATGCCCAATATTGGGGACGATAATTTCTCACAATATTTGCGGTTTATATCAAACAATAACCTATGGTTCGTAATGGAGATACGCTTCAATGCACACGCATAACGCACGCAAAGGGAAGTGTATTTGTGTGGAGCGGCTGCTGCGGGCGAACGCGAGGCGTTCGCTGATGAATGCTAACAAAAATAAATTCGCAGTGCAAACATTTTACAGCTAATAATTCGCTCGCGGGTGATTCCAATCATAAATGGGCCTTTATTGGTTCGGGAACGGAGCACCGTGTCCACACCTGCCCGTACCGACCGACCAAAAAGTTTCTTTGTTTGACGCTTTCTGGACTTGGATTTAGATGGGGGAATTCCATCCCAACAATAATTATATCGCATTCGTTGAAACATTACATTTTGGTGGTGGTTATTCTTGGAAAACAAGCGGCGGGGGTGGGGGGGGGGTATTTGATAGTAGTCTGTTGGTCATTTTCCCATCAGGAGAAGAGTTTAATAAAATACAAACAACTTAAATGTAAAAAAAACAAACTGGACTTTCTGGAGGTATATGTTTAGATCGTCGGGGGGGGGGGGCGGCATGACAGTCCATCTTAGGATGTTGATCATCGATAGTGCGAAGCGCGCCATTTTTGACATGTGTAATACACATTGTGTGTAGATCAATGCTGTCCTCTTAAAGAACGCATGGTTACATTTATGTAAATCAATAAGATTGGGTAATTAGCGCCAATTATGCAAATTTGTTTTAAAAAAATAGCTTTTCTTCTAAACGGCGTAGTAAATTTGAGGAATTATGAAGTGTATGATTCAATAGCTGCAAAATCAGATTCTTGTCTTGCAACTTTCTAGTGGATTTCTTTCATTTTAAACAAAGTTTGTTTCTTTGTTCTTTTTGACTCGGATCAATTTTAAGACTAATGTCAAACTATTTTAATTAGAAATAAAGTATGCGCAGTGATTACTAGTGATGCAGATTATAGGTCCTATTGATTGACTGATTGATTGATTGATTGATTGATTTTTTTGAGAGGGTATAAATCACGTTCCCTGCTCGGCTGTTCCCACCCCCCCCCCCCCCAACACCAAACTTTTCTTTTCAAAAGCTGTCGACACCCTTGTGATTGACCATCACGACATGCATTTGACACTTATTTGTCTATGTAGTCATTGTGTAAACATGTTTTTATTTCACACATATTTTCTGTGATATTACTTAACTGGCAGGTCATTGGCGAGTACAGGGATCATTCATTTCAGGATCCATTGCGATAACAGGTATCATCATTTGTGCTGTTTATGATCGCAAAAATGTCTCCGACAAATTTCATGGAAAACACAATAGAAAACAAAAGGTTGAAAAAACAAAGAAATACATAACAAATTTTAACTAAACAAAAAAAATAGGAAATCAATTTTGATTCCGGATTTTTTTTTCAAATACACTTGCTAAGAACACTAAAAAGAGTGTCCAGACTAAAAAAAAATAGAATTTGGGAGCTTTAGTGATTTACAGCTTTATCATGATTTTATGCATAAATTAGCATGATTAATTAATAGGAATTAATTCCGGGCAATTAACAATTAACTATACAGTCTTGTACATTACGTGATGGGCGACGTGCGTGCCGATTTTCGGCGCGATCGTGCGGTCGACGGCCGAGATCTCGGGGGGCGGGGGGAATCAGCCTACCCCCCCCCCCCCCCCGATATAGCATAGCCAAAAAAGCCCAACCTGATTAGGGTTAAACATCATAATTTGCCACTATAAACAATTTTCAGTGGGTTTGACTTTGTTTTCTGATGTCTGGGGTGACAATAGAATACTTTGTGAAAGATAGGTAAAAATTTTGTCTGATCGATCAAAACTATACTTGGGCTTCAAAGTCTAATGTAACTCAACATTCATAGATGTAAACAAACAAAGGTCACACTTCTCGTTCCCCTTGGGTGGTAACTGAAGTCGGGATGCACTGCATTCGGTTCAGAATATAACAACATTCTTTGAACTTTGACAATATAGTGTCTTGAATGACAGGAAGTGCGATTAATTTTACAGTGATCAGCTGTGAATAGTGAGTTACATCTGAATTCAAAATATAAGCTTAATCACTTACTAGACACGAGTTTACAGTGGTACTTTGGTCTTAAAGGTGTCAACTCCCCCCCCCCCCTTCCCCTTTGCCCAGGTGTACATCCAAAAAGAAAAAAATCAAGTGAGGGTTGTCAGGTGAGTTGGTGAGTACACACACACACTCACCCCCCTACACACACACGCACACATGAACGCATACACACACTCACACACACACACGCATTCACACACACACACACACGAATGCACACATACACCACACACACAACATACACACACACATACACTCTCACACATACACACTACACACACCTACACACACAAACATACACACATGCATGCATGCTCTCACACACACAAACGCAAACACACACACACACACACACACACACACACATCCACACACTTACACATTTACACACACACATGCACAAACACACACACACCTACACAACATACACACACCTACACACACCTACACACATACACACACACACAACCCACCACACCACACACACTCACACACACACACACACACACACACACACACACACACACACACCCACACACACATACACACTCACTTTGTAGTTGTAGTACCTGCCAAGCAGGCATGGTAGGAAAAAAGTGACATACTCACTCTATATACAACATGCAATCGGCAATGCACACTACTGAGTACAACGTGCAATGTGTATGATATTTCACCAGTAACCAGGGATATTGGGAGTAAGGGGTGCACACAATTTTGGGGGAATTTTGTAATGTCATTTAGTGCTGTGTTCATTCGATTTGCAGCCATTTGCGGTGCAGGGATCGACCTTGTTTTCACAACGTCTCCATTTTTGAATGTACAGTGTCATATACATCCCCGGTTACGTACATCAAGTTCCTGTTCCATAGTCCCCTTGTCAACTTTATTTGGAGGAGGACCCCCCCCCCCCCAAAAAAAAAGCTACTCTCATCGCACAATTCATTGAACACAGGTTACAAGACTCAAGCATTCTACACTTAATTTAAGTTTCACAGTTTTAATACTTTCATTAATTTTCAGTACTTGTCAAACATTCCATAATTGCACAGCAATATTATACGAATAATTTATGAGTTGTGAATGCATTGGGCACGAATATTACACGACGCGCGAGATAAGCCACTGGACTATTCAACAAGGCGCGTAGCGCCGCGTTGAATAGTCCAGTGGCGAATCTCGCGCGGAGTGTAATATTACGTGCCCCAATGCATGAACAAAATCATAAATTATTCGTTTTATACAACACCTTATCCTTACACCACTATTCAAGATTTGTTCTGATCTACGTCCCAGAACTGGTGAGGTGCCAGGGACCGGCAAAGCCCCCAAATGAAGGTTAACATTTTGCAATGAAGAATCAATTCAAACTTAGGACGCCTACAGTAATAATAACGTTACGTTACTCGTTAGCAGATGCATGCACTGCAAATGTCTTTAAACAGGTAACGTATGCATAATTAACGTTACACACAAAATGCAATGGCCTACGCGAGCTGCGCTACACATATTGTACATAAAATGTAATGCTTACCCGGCCACTCTTGTCATTCAGAAGAACACACTTGGTTGCTAACTAATTGCAATGAAGAATTAATTATAAAATAAGGACGCTACACGTAAACAACAGCTGCAACTTTCTTAGGTAGACGAAATGTACGCGAGTGGCCGGCAGCCGCCGGCTCACCCGGCCAGCGCAGCGCGGGCGGCCGCCGCGCCCTGCCCGCGCGCTGTGGATGGTCAGGCCAGAGCGCGCGGCGCGCAAGCTCAGACATCAGTGAAGGCTATTTATAGCGCTGTCACTAGGCACTCGTTTGTCGCGAGGCACTCGCTAGCGCTTTGCAAGCGAACCGTGCATTATACTTTTTGGGAGCCGTGCATTATACTTTCTGGGGCCGTGCATTATACTTTTTGGAGCCGTGCATTATACTTTTTGGAAGCATAATGCACGGCTGTCTCTTTCATTGAGTTGAATAGGTATTTTCTAAGAAATGTCATGTGACATGCGCTTGGCCAATCACAATTCGACATCATTCTTAGGTGTTGTATAATATAAAGTAATGCACATGTCATAAGGACCCCCACCCCCCAAAAACAAAATTGTTCATGAACCTTGAAGCTCTACTTCAATGACAAAACCTTGCAGCATAAATATTTATATTTCATTCACACTTGATGTATATTTTGAGTTAATTACTGATTAGTGTCACTGGATTCCTCGTCACCACTGCTACTATCCGCCCCAAAAGTGTCTTCCACTAAATGCCTCGTTTCTCTGGACCTCTGAACAGCCTCGGCTGCAAGACCTCGCATGAATGGCAACGGCACGTGTTGGTAGCCCCATCCACCATGGTTAGAGCAGCTTTCCCTGTCAGACCCGTCTTCCTCTGCAGAGTCATTTTCTCCTTTCTGATTGGGCACTTCAAATAATGGTGCATCCTGATTGGGTACTGCCTTGCATGGCTGACTGACATCAGAATTACAGTTTGAGGTGTCTTGAGTGCTAACGGCCGCGTCGTGCAAGTGGCGGATGTTTCGTCTCGGCTTTGGCACAGGCCTCCGGGTCATTCTATGAGATTCAGTGGTAGAGTTTGTTGGTGATAACACCTCTTTTCTATCATCGATTGTTTGACTTTGCTGCAAATGGTCCTGGTATCTCATATCCTCCTGTCTCACATTGAAGTGTTTGTCGATAAGAGCATCACGATTTTCACTTGTCAAAGTCTTGGCAGTCTCTGTGGTACATTTATCACATTCAATTTCATCACTGCAAGCATCCAAATGGGATGTACTCATTCTGAGTTCATGATCACTGCATTCACTTGTCCTAACTGAAGTACCATCTGCATCACCTTGTGTTGTCATGGCAACATCATCATCTGGACTTTTATCAGTGTCAGCTCCCGAGCTCCTCCCTCCTTCCTTCATGCGCCTCCTCTCCTGTCTTATTTTCTCTTTCTCCTGCGTTCTCTTGGCTAACACAGAGTGAAGTTCAATCAAGAGATGCTTCGCATCATCAGCCTCTTCTTGTTTCTTCCTCTGAGAAATAAAAAGGAGTGAACATTGTAAATGTCCTTGAGATTTAATTTTGCCCTTTTTAAACAAATTGAACATTTCTATTTATTGAACAGATTACAAGATTTAAATTTTATTCAAATAATTCATGATTATCTATACTTTATTTAGTTATATATATATTTGTTAATACATTATATACATATACATATAATTTTCTTTCTTGTTTATATATTTGTTTACTTTAAACATTTATTCATTTGTCTGGTAATTCATTTTATCTGTATATTCATGTATTTTTTTCTTATAAAATTTCAACCGATAAATATCAAATTTTAAATCATGCTTCTACATTTATTACATTAAATCCTGACTTTAAATGTCATTAGATGAATGATTCAATGATTTTGACAACTCAGAAATGAATCATCCACATCACAATGATGTTCAAAGATGAGAAACAGAAGCAGAAAGATCAATTGATCTGTATATTGGCAGCAAATTACAAGAAAAGGACGTGTGAAAGTATGATTCCACAAATGAAATCCCAATTTACCTTCTCTTCAATTAGGTGCTCCATATCATAGTCTGGTATTGCATTGTTTCTTTCTGCATCAATGTAAGCCTCATAAACCTGTAGAAGGAGATGAAAGAAAGTATATTTTGATAGAAATAATGCATCTCAATTGCCTTTAACCCCTTGGCTACCAGAACCCAATGTGTCAAGTATTAAAGGTAAAATGACATGATGGGGGGTAGTCCTCAAATTGAGGTGAAACTACTCCAGAATCAAGTAAACTGTGCAAGGATTTTACTGTGAAAATTTGGTAGTCAACCGTTGACTCATTTTAAAATAACTTTGATCAGTATGCCTTGTGACAGACAAATCTACTGTGTAGCAGTTTATGGGATTTAATTCTCTCGAGCCTTCAGAGAAACAAAACAATTTCGTACCTCAATGTCCCTATGTCATTGATAAAAATTAAAACTATGTGAAATGGCTTCAGTCCCACTCATTGCTTTTCGTGTATTTCCTCCCAGCTCGCCGCGGTGTGTATATCTATGGCGGCCTGTGTGTGTGCGGTGCAGGGTGGTCTTTGCAGTGAATGTTGTGTGACTGTATACCATGTGCAGAACTCGCTCGACTCAAGTCAGTGCGCGAGCAAGAAAACAATCTGCGCATGCGTGCAGCCTGAATAACGGAGTTCGCTGGCCAAAATTTTCTATATCGAGTCGCATAGAGAATACACGATTTCTCAAAATCTACGGACTTGCCCCAGCTAAAACTTTCCCTATAGATGAATGGAACCATCCTCAATATGGTAATGAAGTCAGTGTGTGGCCTCGTGGCCGTCCGTCACTGTGTCAAACAAAAACAGACAGCTTGTTTTTGTAGAGTTGTATTTAAAAACATGTTTATATCTCAAGTTCTAGTTCATCAAAATAATTTTTGGTATTAGATATCAAGTTCATGGAAAACTTAGATAGCTAGGAAGTTTCGACTTCATACTCACTAGAGCAAACGACGCAATTCTGACCTCGTGTGCGGACCTCCGTACAAGTTCATTGGAAATTCAAAATAAACAGGGCGATAATGATATGCAATTGGAGTGCTACGCTGCGCCTGAGAGGCAACTGGTTAATTTCTGATGAGTTTAGTTTGAAGGTAAATCTTATCACAAATAAAAATGTCACAATGTTGCTGATTTTGTAATGATTGTTTGAATTTTTAGAACTTTATGCTTTTATTTTTGTCAAATTTTTCTCAAACTTTCACAAATCTATTCCTTTGATTTTTCTACTGTTATACACAATATTTTGTTATGAGACTGAAATCCCTTTTTAAAAGATTATATGGTAATGAGTAAAAGACTTGTATTTCATTGACTATATAAATTTCTCAAAAACAGTTTTGCAATTCTACTTTGAGCGTCAATATCTCTTATAGTATTACAGTTAATACTTGATATTGGTATTGTTGAAAAGCCTGTTTAGTTTCCTTCACGATGATACGTCATTTGCCATGATTATGGATTCACGGAATGTGTGAAACATTTTAATAAGGGGCAAATTTCAATGTGAGAAGCTGCAAAATGCATTGTTATTGTCACCACTTCAGTGTTCATTTGTATGGAGAGTGAATTGGGTTTAATGATGTTATGATGGTTTTTAATGAAGTGTTATGTGTTGTTTGTTGGAGGTGACCTTGAAAAACTTCCAAGAATCTGAATGAAACTCAAACACAATGATTATTTTACAATTACCCCCTTGAGTCACATTTAATATTCAAAATACAATGTGAAAACAACACGATATTTCATTAAATACCATCACATCATCAAACAAGATCACCTCTCCATACAAATGAACACTGAACGGGTGACAATAACAATGCATTTTGCAGCTTTTCACTTTTGACTTAGCCCCTAATTGAAATCCATAATCATGGCAAATGAGGTATCATTGTAAAGAAAAATGAACAGGCTTTCCAACGATACCAATATCAAGTATCATACTATAATGCCAAAAAAGATATCGACACTCACAAGTTGAGATGTGTAACTTTTATGGAGAATTTTACAAACTTATGAAGCACAAGGTAACTGGTGAATCAGCTTAACAAGAGTGTCGCTGGGGCGAGCACATTATACGCCTGCCTGTAACGCGGAAAATGAAAACATGTCACTGTGACCTTGACCTTTGACCTTTCGACCTCAAAATCAATAGACTTCCTGGGATCCATGCTAGTATTATACACACCAAATTATATGAGCCTAGGTTAAGTTAAACTGAAGTTATCACGTTTACAAGAACTTCACAAGGGTAAGATGAAAACATGTCACTGTGACCTTGACCTTTCGACCTGAAAATCAATAGGCTTCCTGGGATCCATGCTAGTATCATACACATCAAATTATATGAGCCTAGATTAACTTAAACTGAAGTTATGGCGTTTACAAGGAAAAGTTGACAGACTGACAGACAGACAGACACCGAGCGTGATACCATAATACGTCCCGTAGACGGGCGTATAAAAATCAGACTCATTTGACAAATTCAGTACAAGGCAATGATGTAACAGATGTGTTGTGTCAGTTGGTAAAATATCACAGGGTCACGAACTCAGCTAGTGATTTCTACTTAGGTGTTATCACTTACTTCTTCCTCAATGAAATCTATTTCTGGTTCTTCAAGAGCCAAGAGATCGATCGGTTCCACCGATGCCTTGGCTGGCTGTGAGCCATCACCGGCCTCCTGACTGGAGTCTGAAAAAGGGAAGATTAAAACAGGGAAAATGACTGGTGGGTTAGTTTTATCATCATGATTACAAACTGTGCACTACTCTATAATTGACGTTGTCATAACCATTATGTCACATCAGTATTTTCTAATTGCCAAAGAGGGCACTTTTCACTTGAACAGCCACATGAACGCTCCGGTAAGAAAAAGATTTACTTAAGAACTGTCACCGGAGGGTCATCTTTCCCAATTTATTTGGTTGCGTAAATAGACGTTTTCAAATAAACATATTAATGTTATTTACACATGACATATACATAAAATAACAGAGAAATAACGATAGTTGATACGTAACGATATCATCGTGCTTGGAGCAATTTTATCTCCAATCGAACCCAAACCAATTAGAAATAAAGATCAACACATACTCTAATAGGGCATTGTTGGAGGATTTAAATTTCAAATACTGTTAGGCATAGTACGAGATAACTTCATACATTCCATTGAAGTGCCAATAATTCAACAAAACGAATTTCAGAGAAATGTATCTGTCCGTCTGCGTGTGTGTGCCTACGTGTATAGGAGGAATCATTTTTTTCTTATACATGTATCCTATTCTCTCTCAATAGTTCTGCAATAATACCATAGATCATTGAAGAGTGGAACACGTCTCAACTGAGGCATTTCAGGGTATTCTTGTAGTGATGGAGGGTTGTATGAATGGCTATTGTTCAGTTTTGGTCGAATAATTGCATAATTTTTTTTGGAGACATGCTGTATACTCTCAGAAAAACAAAGAAAGTACAAATTAAACTACTGCAATTTGACTACACATACTAGTGGGTAGGCCTCCACCATTTTCTACCAGGCTGGTTGATGGCATGATCAAAATCCACTTTTAATTTATCAAGTTACTGTAAAGATGTTGGGCATATTTCAGTGACTTATGACCTTGGACGGAACTAATACCAAATCTAACTAGCATTCCTATTTGAAATTATAAATAGAAAATAACCTTTCAGTACAAAGTTCCTTGTCTTTTGACCTATGTGGCAACATAAAATATTTTTTTATTTGTTTTAAGACCTATTCACCAGACAGGAGAAAATGGCATTTTGTAATAAGTTCATTAACATTTGATCCTTGACACTGACCCATTTGACTAGACAAAAATATTTGCATCTTCATTTTACACATATGTACCAAATCTAGGCCATAAGCATCCCTAACTAAAGACAATATTATTTTGGGACAAATTTTATTGGATAATAATCTAGCAAAATTTTACATTCAGGTGCAACAAACTGTTGGCTTTTGCAAAAAAAAAAAAAAAAAGAAACAGCTTCAGTGCACAGCATTTGTGCTGGTACAAACAGATGGTACATATAGAGTGTATTGAAACTTTTCTTGTTTGTTCCAAATGTCTGATGTGTTAATACAGTACAGCCTCGATTATACAACCATCACTTAACCGGATCTCTCTATTATCCGGACAATGTACTTATCAGTCATTGCCTGTAATTGATACACCTTTATCAGAAGTGTACACAGAAACCTGCTGGGTATCAGGGAACAATAAATAAAGTGTCACTTGTGTGCAGTCTGTTACAACATGCACATGGTGTGTGGGTTGTATATACTATAATATGACATGCATTACCTCCCCCCTATACTGTGTTTGTACATTATCACTCTTATCTGCCATATCACTTATCCGGATGGCTGCTGGTCCCAACGTGGCCGGTTAATCGAGGTTGAACTGTAGTAATGATATTGACTGGCTCCAACTTTATGGAGATCCAACTTAATTATGTTACCCTCACAAAAATGATATTGCCCTCATCTTCAACATGGGCAACATGATTCTAGTTCAGGCAGTATATGTCATATCCCCATCAAAGGCCAATCAATATGACATCAATATTATATTTTATTTCTCAAATGTATCTCATATATGATTTCTCAAACAAAGATCCGGAAAGTATGTAATCTTACCAGTCTCACTGGATCTAGCAAGACCCTCACGACCTGCAAGTTTTGAGACTGCTGTTCCAGCTTCGTGTATGCATGTCTGGCATGCCTCCAAATGACCTTTGGCCTCTGACAGTAATCCTTGCAGGCGTGAAAATTTGTCTTCAGTTAGTCCGGTCGGTAGAAGTTCTCTGATGGTAAACTGCTGAAGTAAGTTGTCCACACTAGGATTAAACAGATATACCAATATGATTTGGTAAATGAATTGGAGGTATATCACAATCCTAATTCAAAGGCACTGTTACAAACTATCATATTTTGCAATTGAAACCAATCTGAGCTGCATGGATCTACATGCTATACATACTCTGTATGTGGTGTTCAACACAAAAGCCCTAAAAGTATTGTGCTTCAGAGAGATTATAAGTGCTTTACAAAAGTGAAAATCTTAGAGTGACTGATTTCACTAACACAAAGTCTCTTTTATATTCTGTAGTGTTAGAATAAATCATTATATTGATGGTTATTATCCAGGTGATATTTATTCATGGGTGTCTAGATAATGACAGCATAATTTTCAAAGTTTTTGACCATTTGTATAATATTCTTACAACATCATTATATAGCTTAAACATAAAAGTTCTACTTTTTTTTCTTTTAATTGGGTGTCCTGAATATTAAATACGTATTTAATATCATCACTGCTTTGGCTAGACAAATGTCCTCTACTATAATAACAGATTAAATTACTATTATACTTTTTTTTCTTTCAGCACAAACTGAAAAGGTCTTCTTGTGATGTACACTTTCCAGTCCACACACAGCAAAATAAACCATTGTCTCCGAGATCCTGTAATTCCTATAGAGTAATACATAGCAAATCCAGTTCCCATAGTGAACAGGTTAAGAGTTAGTAGGATTACCATCTTTTGCATCAAATTCTTGGTAATTCACAAAACATCCTGCGCTACCTATCAGGTCCAGCGGACAGGCCAATTTCAACTTCGGGGTTGAATTAGTTCTGCCACACACGTTGCTGTGTGCCCCATTTCACACCACATCTTTATGTCCCTCATAATGTCACACGGTATTTCTCTAAATCTTTTAATTTGACAGAGTGTGAATAGCATTCTGATGCTTCACAAATGAAAACCATGGTAAAATCGGAAGAAATATTCAACAAAAATGGTGTAGATATTGCAAGGAATATGTGGCATGTATTGTCTACATTAAATGTATAGTAGCTAGGCTTCATGATATCTACATTTCCCATGAGGCATTGCAGATTTAGGCCTGTCCGTTGGACCTGATAGGTGGCGCACCATATTGCGAATATCAAGAATTCAAACCATCATACCTCTGGGTCACAAACGACAGATGAAGCCTCAAGGCACTAGCTGCAGAGGGGAGTACATCTTTAGCTCCCCAAATTTCCTTTGACCTTTGACCTTTAGTCTCCACATCACCGATAGCTTCTGGCTGCTGCCTGGTTGGTTGATGCCGTTGATACGAGTTCTGGAGGTTTGCGGTTTCATTATCGCATGAAGATGTGACTTCTCTCAGAATGTCAAGCCACTTGGATTGGTCTGCAATGTGACAAATATGCACAAGATTCGAAAAGAGAACAAGATACACAAAGATTAAACATATAATTCATAAGTGAATTTTTAAATTAATTTCATATCTTGGCATATGATCATTTGTTAAAGTGATAGGCTAACATTGTGGAGCTTCAATTTAAAAAAATTGTCAAACTTTGATATCTGAGCTACATAGAAGTGTTCAAATGGATGAATAAACACCCTAGAATACAAAAGTTTGGAAAGTTACACTGCCAATGGCAAGTTATACATGAATAAACATTAAAACTCGGGGCGAGTTTTATTAACCTAGGTGTACACACAGTAAGTCTATGGGAGGAAATGGGCAAGTGAATCTGGTCAACTTACAATTTTCACTTTTTTAAAGCACTAAATAATCATTTTGAAATACAATTTTTTCAGGGTTTCATTTTTAGACCTCATCAAAGACACTGGTAGCATGGGGAATCATGCGGCTCAGATTTTTTTAACTGTGGTAAAATTTAACCAATACCTTTACTGTGTTACTTCACTCTATTAAACAATTTATTACTTTCTTAGTTATCTAATAGATTTAATATGTTTATCTCATTAAATATTTTGCTGCAAAAGTATGCCACTTTGTACTAAAACAAGAGGTATGAGTTTCCACATATTATTGTAAAGACCAGTAGATTCTCTAAAAAACTTGCTTACGTAACAATTTCTGTCAGACATGCCAAATATACAGCTAATATAGCTGTATGTTAAGAATTATTTATGCAATATGTAAGTAGATCAATTTGACTACATCACAGTCAATGGTTATGATTCAAGTGCTCAAAGTGTATACTTGACTCAAGTTTCATTAAAATCTGACCAGCACTTTTTGAGTTATCATGCTAATGAGCCAAAATTATACATGCATAAGGCCCAGAGACCTTTGACCTTTCAAACCCGAAATCTTAAGGACGAGATAATGCAGATTATGTGCCCTCCCCATAACACAGTTCTGCAACACTTTTGACTCGAACCAGGGATCTCTGAATGGAGAGGCCAGGGTCTTTTCCACTATTTCAAGATGGCTTCCCCATATTAACTTACAATATTAATGTTAAACATGTCTATTACATCAGCTTATAAACATACCTGTCACACTTCTGATGGCAAGATCGGACGAAAGACATAACAAGTGCCTTCTGATGAACTCAGACAGTTGGTCACTGTAAAGGTTGGAAATTGCCTACAGTGAGAAAAAGAGGGTAAGAGGGTTAAACATTACACTAGTTACACTGATATTTCTTAGAAAGTATAAAGAGGTTCCTTTCATGGACTTTAATATGCACCCCCCCCCTAACTTGGACTAAATGGACAAAATACATGGACAAGTATCTTATTTTAAAGGGAATTTTCTGAATATTTTGAAAATAATCATAATAGTGGACACAATGTGTGGATTGCCAAGGAAATAGTTGAATATTCAATGCTGCTTTTTGGGGCCTCAAATACAAATTTTAATAAATAACTTACAAAATATTAAAGTCAAACAAATTGGCTACCACTACTACTACTACTACTACTACTACTACTACTACTACTACTACTACTACTACTACTACTACTACTACTACTACTACTACTACTACTACTACTACAATCTACTACTACTACTACTACTACTACTACTACTACTACTACTACTACTACTTACTCCTACACTACTACTACTACTACTACTACTACTACTACCACTACTACTACTACTACTACTACTACTGCTGCTACTACTGCTACTACTACTCTTACTACTACTACTACTACTACTACTACTACTACTACTACTTCTACTACTACTACTACTACTACTACTACTACTACTACTACTACGAATACTACTACTCTTACTACTACTCCTCTTCCTCCTCCTACTACTACTACTATCACGAATACTACTACTGCTCAGACCAAGCAAGAAAGAAAATGAAATAGAAAAAGGGCTTACAAAATGTGAACAAAACACTCTCCTCATATTTTGCCACATTTTTTCTGTACAGAAACTCAGTTCATACAGTTTATCTTACATTTTTGACCCTCATGGGCATCTTTTATTGTAAATGTAGCAAGGTTAGCCATTTTTAGAAACATATCCGAAGTATGAAAACACATAAACTTGTGAGAAATACATTTATCCATAAAATACACAGGATAA
>JZLH01S0422606.1:42739-58693 GCA_001188425.1 Eucidaris tribuloides
ATGGGGTATACATTCGCGGCTTTCCTGGCGAGAGTTTCGAGTTCATTCCTTAGTTTACTGGTCGTAGGAACATTTCTTCTACTAAGAAAGTCCTTTAATTGTGACACAGACATTCTCCAAAATTGTTCATCAGGTCAATCCATGTTTGCTCGGGTATAAGATATTGATATTACAAATTTGATGAGGTTCGAAATGACTTGTTTTGTGCGTTTGACTGTAGGATTTACCGGAACCGGAAGTACACATCCCAAGAGCGATCGATCAGATATCGGTATCACGAGGTGATATCGCTTGATATCGGCTATATGCGATAGGGAGAATTACAACTGTTAGTACTACTTCATTATTGCTACTTTAAGTACTTCTATTGCTACACTGCACCATTAAATATTTTGGTAAAGCTAGAAATAAAATCATTACCAACCTTTAGTGATGCAACTGGATATACATCATTGGTATTCTGTGATTGGGATATAAAAAGACTCACATTTATATCTCGCTAAACATAATTTCTTAAAACGCCTCATTTTTCATTTTCAATTATCAGCCCTTTGACTAAAATCAGTATTGATATCACTTTTGTCAGGCAGTAACTGTCACTGTAGCAACCTCAGCTCATCTCTGCATTTTGCTCCTGATGTAAAAAAGTTGCATTAGTACATTAGAATCAACTCATCAGTTACCTCGGATAACATTCTAAAATACATCACAAAATCACAGAATAATTACACGGTTTATTTACTGTAAGATGTGCTTGATATTTGTTAATCAAATGCATCATTCAAACAAACACTATGCTTTATTCAGCTTGTAGTACTGGACAGCATTTTCAAGTATTTCACAGAAGTTTCTCAAAATACCAAATGAAGTGTTCAAGACATGATCTGGGATACATTCTCATTGTACCATCATGAAAAGTTTAGTTTGTTAAGTAAGATTGGTTTGGTATCTTGTGACTTATTGGTAGATTTTTCACATCAGGTCATACATTATTTTTTTTATTTATTATATTTCTTTATTTATTATCATCATAAGTGCCAACAATGTAAAGAGGTATGACAATATTAGTAATACAATATGTTCTTTCAGTTTTGTATAACAGAGGGACAGTCCTTACTAAATAACTCATAAAACTGGCAGAGTTACATTGGGCATTTTCCTACAAAAATGGCTCAATGTGGCATTGTTCAAAAAAAGCTTGACATGGAGTTAGACACCATACAACATTGTGGAAGGCCCATTTAAAAAACTTTCAAACTTTGCTCTCTAACATGTATGATAGTGTTTGAATGGACACTACACCCTAGGACATAAAACTTTATAGTTATGCTGTCATTAGCAAACTGTGTATGGATAAAATTCATCGCATGAATTATTGTCAGCCGATGAAAATTCAAGAACACAGCAGTTTATGGGGGAACTAAAATGGTCGCTCAATAATTTCACTTCTTACAAGCACTTTATGATTGCTTTCACCTCCAATTTTATCAGGGCTTCATTTTCAAATCTTATCAGAGACACCAGTAACATGGGGGATTATGTAGCTCAGATTTGCAAACATCGTTATAAGATGCCTTAACCCTAAAAGGCTGGGGGGGCAGAATCAGCCCCCCCCCCCCCCCGATACAGCATAGCCAAAAAAGCCCAGCCTGGTTAGGGTTAATAGTCAATTAATCATCCATTGAACCTGTTAGTATTCTTCTATAGAATCTTGAATATCTGCCATTCATACTCACACCTGACATGTCTCCCATCAGGTAGGGCAGGTCTACCGTGGCAAGATAGCCCCCGGTCATGGCTTCTTCCTGCTCCTCTTTGATAGGGAATTCATCCAGAAGTTTCAGTGTGGCCTTCCGAAGAGACTGGAACTGGTTTTTCGCCACTTTGAAGATGACTTGCCTGAGTGCTGGACACTGAAGTTGTGACACGCTACCTCTCTCAAGGTGGGATATGGGAGTGAATGGGGTCATCCTATAGCGGGTAAGCAGGGAAAGGAACAACTTGGTGATGACTACTACTACTACTACTACTACTTGATGTATACTATTTCTACTAATACTAAAACAACGAAGACTATGATAACGATTTCTACTACTACTATTACCATCAATTCTACTTGTACTTGTACTATTACTATTACTACTACTACTACTACTACTACTACTACTACTACTACTACTACTACTACTACTACTACTACTTATACTACTACTATTGCTACCATCAATTCTACTTGTACTTCTACTATTACTATTACTACTACTTTCTACTACTACTACTTCTATTCCTACACCAACTATTAACTACTACTACTAGTACTACTACTACTACTACTACTTCTACTACTACTACTACTACTACTACTACTTTACTATTACTCCTACTAGATTGCACCTACCACACCTACTACTACTACTACTGCTACTACTACTACTACAACTAAGACTACCACTACTAACTTCCACTATTACTAACTACTACTACTACCACTACAAATGCAAATACTAATACCATTGCATCGCTACTGCCAGAATTATTTGAAAAAATTCAAAAGAACGCTCAAGTCATCAAAATCATACGACCTGTTAATTACGTGGTTTGGTTGATTTTTAAGATTGTTACCCAAGAATCAATGGAACACTGTCATTTACAAAGAAATAGGTACATTATAACAATGCTTAGTGATTTCTTTAACAGGATGAACAAAATGCATACTTTTTAATTTACTTTACTGAAGTTGAATCATATTTTTTTCACAATTCCACACTCACATAGTGTACCCTCTTGAAATGACCTCAACTTCTTGTACATAAAGTATAGCCTTCTTCAGCAGACAGCCAAAGGACGTGTGACTGGAAAGAAAATGGACAAGATCATGTGATCCTGAGCAATGGCGTTTCCACACCCTGAGTAGCTGTAGTGGAGAGAACAGAAATAACTTTGATTATTGTGAATATCAATCTACACAGTCAGTATTCAGGCAGTTGACCACGATTTGTCAATAAAGCAAGAAAAAATTATCCCATTCCTAAGGGCAACCGCACACTATACAATCGGTCTACGGTCTGATTTCGGAAGAAAATGGAATAGTGTTTACAAACATTTCATGACATCACAATTTGTTTATTAAGGTTCTGAATTGTCATACAGACAGTAAAATAAAAAATATTGCCAGTTTTGAGCTCTCTAGTCGCAGGAAAAGCCAAATCAGCTCCGAATAGTAGTAACATGAAAGAAGTCCTGCGATTGTCTACGATTTGAAAATAGATTCACAGCTGACAAAACACCAAAATCCCACTTTAAGTATTTATACTATCGTTCAGAATCTAAATCAAATAAGTTGTATTTGTTAAAATGCCCATATTAAATGCTACTGCAATTTATTGCCAAAGTCGGATCGCAGCTGAGCTGAGCTGTAGTGTGCAGTGACCCTGACACACAGACTAACAAGTAAAAATGGGGGGAGGGGGTGTATTTCTGATGAAAAACAAGAATTGTTTGAATTGAAATTTTGTGAATAGTCCTAAAAGGAAAAAGTTGTTTTCGAGTGACATCACAGCTATATGTAAAAACTGCCAAAAGAAGGTGTCCCAAGTAGAGATTTAATCTAACTTTGTGAAATCAGAACTTTTGAACTGACGAACCAAATTTGCTGAAACTTTCACTGTTTATTTATCTTTTTTGCACATACTCAATCCACAATGATGTCTGAGGGGAAATTTTTTCTATAAATCTTATTTATAAGTAATACATGTAAGTCAGGAGCAACTGGAAATTGTTATATGGTCATCTTAAATAGCATACCGAGTATATATACTGTAATTGTTTTATTTCAAAATTAACTTAGTTACAATGTAAAAATATTTCTTTCACTACATCTTGTTCACAATTGGGAATTACTGTTACTATTTAACTAAAGTTTCACTCAAACTAGATCAGTTGTTAGGTTATTGCAACAAGCCTAGATGATGAAACATGTATGAGGCCTTGTGACCTTTGACCTTTCAACTCCGAAATCTTATTAATTCATTGTGACCTTACAATAAAAACTTGAACCAAGTTTCATTAATATCTGATTAGCTGTTCTCAACTTTTAATGTGCCACAGAAGTTACTGCTATATGGACATTGTATGTATTGTAAGTATGTATGGTGCATATTTGCGACGTCGGCGTGTTACCAGTTAGGTTATCATGGTAATGATAAATAATGAATGGACAGATGCACAGACAGATGAAACACAAACCTGAAGACATGATGCCTCTGGCAACTTTGATACAGAGGCATAAAAATAAAAATACAACAGTATAGTCAACTACCTTGAATAATATGTGACACTGCCATATAAATATGACCAGTAACACTGCTGAAGAGCACAGGAAGACAACAGAAGATATGTTCATCGCTGAAAGGCCACCAGGTAATACATGGGAAGAGTGGATGTAACAGATGAGAATCCCATGACAACACATGATGGAAATAAATCTGTGTAAAGATATTAGGATAAGATAAGATAAGATAAGATAAGATAAGATAAGATAAGAGGATAGGCACGATTACATTTTTCACTTACAAGTATATCAATTACATTCACATCGTCCACCAAATGTAAAAATTACAATCACTCCAATATGTATACTTAATAACATTTATGAAATTGATTAAAAACTTGAAGTGTTAATTGTATACAAACATACTTATCTGAAATGGGAAATTCCAGAGTTAATATTACTTTGATAAAATTGTTTCCTGATCACTACTAACCCGAACATTCATTTTGGTTGAGGATTGAATGTAAGTTCCTCTTAGTCTACGTCTGGCTGCACAGAATCCCTCTCCCTACATAGACCTAGGTCTCCCACATGAAATGTAACGCTGGCAGCTCTGTGATCACAAATGTTTTGATAATGCCTTTTATTCCCCCTTTTTTAACATTAAACATAAATTTTTTGAGGACAATCAAATAAAAAAAGGAAATGTCACAATAGATGATGGAAATACTGTAAATCACTGTAAATTATGAAAATCTTAGAATTCATCCAGACGTCGTCGCCATCTTTGTTTACCACAATTAAAAGACTCTGCATATAATGCTTGCTCTGTTTGGTCAACGACTGACTGACGAACCTTTTCTGCAGTTTATTCAGACAAATATGCAAATATACAAATAAGCAAGATGATAAGCGGTTGATAGCATATCAATACAATATAGATATCGTACAAATCAGTGATCATTTCAAAAAAATCCCAATCAGGAGAGATGGAAAAGAATCAATTAAGCAATCAAATTACACCAGCAGATCAAAATAGAATGTTCTACTTATAGCACCAAACTGGGAAGAGATACAAATTATCTGCCAAAATTACCATGACTTCACTTTAACTGATGCACTTGATTCTGTTGGCATTACTGTAAGTCCCAATAAATCCTCAGAATTTCTTTGTATGCCATGTGTATACAGTAGATCAATGCTTTCAAATCTATCCCGATCAAATAGAGTGATTGTTCAAGCAACCCCCAAAAATCAAAGAATCAGCTTGTGATGAACTTTACATTGGAAAGAAAATGAAGAGGCTCAGAAGAACACCAACTTTAATTCAGCCTCCAAAAAGGCAGAGGAGGTACTACAAATTTGCTAAAATCCAAAGATTGACACAGACCTACTGTAAGAAGAGCAAGACAATGATATGTCAACTATTTGTAGCACCGAAACTGGGAAGAGATATAAATTAGCTGCCAAATTTGATCACAATGATTTCACTTCAATTAATGCACTTGATTCTGTTTGCATTACTTTTAGTTCCAATAAATCCTCAGAATTTCTTTGAATGTCATGTATATAGATCAATGCTTTCAAAGCTATCCCAAGCAAATAAAGTGATGGTTCAAGCAACCAAAACAATCAAAGAATCAGCTTGTGATGAACTTAACATTGGAAAGCAAATGAAGAGGCTTAGAACACCAACTTTAATTCACCCTCAAAAAAGGCAGAGAAGGTACTACACATTTGCTAAAATGCAAAGATCAACACAGACCTCTTGTAAGAAGAGCAAAACAATGGTAGGTCAACTATGATAGGCTGGTGAAAACTGTAGCACCAAACCTGGGAAGGGATACAAATTATCTGCCAAAATTAACCACAATGATTTCACTTTTATTGATGCAGTTGATTCTGTTTGTATTACTTTGTCCTAATCCTAAGAATTTCTTGTATTGCCATATGGATCAATGCTTTAATTTCCTGATCAATAGTGATTGTTCAGGCACAAACAAGCAAGAATCGTTGTGATGATTTATATTGGTAAGATAATGAGAGGATCGGACACTTATTCACCCCCAAATAGGCAAGGGGGAATGACACACTATGTAAAATCAAGTGCGAAAGACTATTGTATAGAGTGCAAGTTCAATGGTAGTTGTCAATATATATACTGATGATTGTTAGCACAAATGGAGGATAAATTTATTGCCAATACCACATGATTTTCACTTTTATGATGACTTCCGCTTTGTTGGTTATTTTAGTCGCAATTAATCTCGTCGTTGATGACTTAGGATCAATGTTTAAACGTATACATGAATGAAGTTGATTGTTCAGCAGCAACATCAAGTCGTTGTAATAATTTACATTGGAAAGAATGAGGGTCAGAAACCAACTTGGTTGATCCCTCCAAAAGGGCAGAGGGGGAACTGCACACCTACTAAGTCCATAGATCGACCGACTTTATGCTAAGACAAGGACAATATAGGTAATATTGTAAGCAAAATGGGGAGGCAATGATTTACACAATTTCACAATTGGCACATGATTTCACTTCAGATTGATGACTTGTTCTGTTGGCATGAACTATTCCAATGAATCCTAAATGTAGTCTTATGTATGCCTGGATCATAGCTTTAATCTTATCCCATTGCATATGTGTAGTCAGCACCAAACAATCAAAGAGCTAGTTGTGAATTTATTTGGCAAGAAATGAAGGGCTCAAACGGCATTAATTAGTAAATTAAACAAGATTTAATGTATTTAATATGTCATTTCTTTATGAATTTCCGAAGTATAGCTAATTGAGGTATTCATGGGTGCGCATGTAACCGATAAAGCACAATTCAAAGCACAAGGTGCATTCAAGTGCAAATGAAAGGTGTATTAAGCGTCATCACACGATCGACGCCAATGCTGTAATCCATGTCAGATCTTTTGGAACTTTTGAATTGCTCAACGGGCACTGCTTTGCTCATATGGAGCTATCTGCCCTCGCAAGCGTATGACAGCAGTGAGGCAGCGGTCAGAGAAGAAGTGCAGCGCCCGTGTATTGTGACCAGGCCGCCCCGGAGCTGGATCTCTTGACCCGGGAGATACGCGCAGCCGCCGGAAATGAAGAGGCTTCAGAACACAATTTATTCAAGCTCAAAAGGCAGAGGGGCGGTATACACACTGCTTAAATCAAGAGCCGAACACTCTGTAAGAGAGCAAGCAATGTATGCAATATATGTCCCGGGATATTCCATGAGATTAGAGAAGGATGATATTGATGTTTTTTTGTTTTATATCAATGATCAGTGTATTCATGCATTGGGCTAATTTTTTTTATACTTTACAATGCTTACGGTACTCATTTTGTTATGATTCATGCAGTGCTAGGAGCTTGTATGTATGTGTTATACTCTTAAATGAAGCGACCCGCTCATAAAAAGGTTTAGTATGCTTATTTATTCTGTAAGTAATGTACTAATGAAATATTATGTTTATGTCCGACACCAAATTGTTGCTTTAGCTGATACTGCGATATAGTACTGGAATCTTCAACCTTTAAGCATTAATATTCTAGTGGAATGTCTTAGAAATGAACAATTTTGTATTTTTTGTTTTTTTTTGAATATAGAACAGATTCCCACATGCAGCAAGCGCTCAAACAGGCAATTTCAGGAGAGTGCTGGTCATTCTGACAAGCAGTGCATCAACTCATTGTGACGCGTATGTTAAAGACATCAGGGTTGATGTAGCCCATTTGAATAAAGGATTCAGAGTTGAGCACTGTGCATCTGGGTGGAGGCTTACATGAGGATTAGTGAGGAATATTTATGTGACGGATGAATAGAATCTCAACAATCAAATGTCCTGATCACTACGTTATCCCTGCAGGAGGAGAGCAGGACAAGAAGGGCTTCAAGTCGGAGCTCCAAGTAGAGGCCACTGAGAGACAGTTGGAAATTTATTATGATTAAAAACATCTAACAATTCGGTTCCTGCCATACTTATCCACGGGACGGAAGCCTGCAGCCAAATCAAGATGATGGCGCATGTCCACAGTCTGATGTCCTGAAAACCCTCAGTTAATAAGATTCTTCAGGAACTTGACACTGCAGAAGGAAACAAAGCTTGCCCGCAATATAATGATGGCGCCATTTGATTTACTTATGTTCCTTATCACCATAGTAATGATTTTCAGAACTGATATTCATGCAAGAAGAGAGACAAGCTGCAGCAATATAATTAATGGCTGCCATTTGATTTCTTGATGTTCCTGACACACCCATCAGTTGATAACATTATCTGGGAACTGATACTGCAGGGAGAAAGATAAAGCTGCAGCGAATGAGAATGATGACTGCCATCTCATTCGTGATGATCCTAAAAAAAATCCATCAGTTAATAAGATTATTCAGGAACTGACACTGCAGGAAGAGACAAAGCTGCAGCGAATCAGAATGATGGCTGCCATTTGATTGTTGATGTTCCTTACACACCCATCAGTAATAATATGATTATTCAAGAACTGATATTCATTGCAAGAAGAGAGACAAAGCTGCAGCAAATCAGAATGATGGCTGCCATCTCATTCCCAATGTTCCTGAAACACCCATCAGTTAATAAAATTATTCAAGAACAGATAGGTATCATCCTGTAGTTTCCAGGTTGCAAGTGAGAGGTTGGTTGTCACTTTGTTTTTTTAATGAAAAAGATAAAGGCTGATAGCTGGACCATTTTTAAGGTTTTACGGTTTAAATATTTCTTTATTTCCATAACATATTTCGGCTGTTTTTTATCTATTCACATAGAACGAGGGAAATCAGGCAACCTAAGGTAATATAAGTGGAAGAGTCTACTAATAAAGCAGTGCTTGTATTTAATAGACCCCTTACAGAGAAAAATAATTATTACAGATGCTTTGTATACAACAACAGAGTAATGTAATGCTTGAAACTGGCATAACAGTTTAAGTTGGAATTCTTTTTCAGATAAAATGAAAATGAAATAGAAGACATGTTGTGTGAGAGACGAGATCTAATGATCGTTGTTTGTATTCTTAACAGGTTTTCATTTCTAATGTCTCACAGACCTTTCAAAGACTGAACCACCTAGGAGTCTGTGTCAACATCAAATCAACCACCAGATGCATTGACATGATTAGATGATTAGACTGACATGATTTGATGAGGATCTAACAAGGCAGAAGGCAGCCGTGGACAGAGCCTACAGAAAGGAAAAATTTCCAACCAGAAGAAGAGTGTTTGAAGAGTAAAGGGTAGAAGGAGATTGATTGGACAAAGATGGAGGTAAAGAATCATCACGTGATGACATAATTGGTACCCTGGAGTACCAACTAGAAATTTACCATTTTGTTGAATTATCATTTTTTTTAGCACTGTGCCCTGGGTTACAAAATTATGTAAAAGTAATGTTATAAGTGTGAAAATAATAAATTTAGCTTCATTTTTACCCCACTTTTCGTAAGTTTATGTCTTTTTGTTGTGCACTTGCGCAGTCTCTGCATCACAATCACTGATTTCAGTGATCATAACCGAAGAGAATACATTTTTGGACATAAGACGGCGCTGCACAATGCGGTACACCAGGGTACAATAGTACCCTAGGGTAGCGCGAGGTGCATCATATGGTTAAAGATGTCAACTTTTACCATTTTGGAGGAATGTTTGAGGAGGAGGAGATTCATTTCCCCTCTACCTTCTGTGATTCTGAAAAATTGTCTGTCACTTAGAAATAAACTGGATGAACTACAGTAATGGGTGAGTCATAAATGTAAATATTGGGATTGTAATATTATGTGTATGAGCGAGACATGGTTCACTACAAATGATACTGAACTAGGTACGGTTATAAATGGATTTTCATGCGTACATCTAGACCGTTCTTAAACAGAATCTGGGAAAGAGAGGGGCGGTGGTGTGTGCGCCTACATTAACAACTGATTATGTGAAGGCAGCAATGTGAGTTTCAAATTTCAGTTATGCACAGTAGATATTGAACTACTTAGTACTGGAGTCGGGCCCCGTTATTTACCGAGGGATTTCACGCAAATCTTGTTTACTATTGTTCATGTGCGCACACCCTAAATCTGATGTGGCGGAATAAGCAAGGAAAATTCTTGAAGTAGTGCAAAAGCTAGAGACAAAATCCCCAGATGTGGTTAAGCTAGTACTATACTAAGCAGGGTGGGAATTAATTTTTATTTTTTAAGGGCAATTTTTATCAGAGCCTTGGCACTATTTTCTAATTTTGGGGGGCTAGTTTTCTACCACTGGGGCTACTTTTTCGTTGCACATCAGAATTAGAAGAATGCAATGAAAGATTGCTGAATAGATGTTTTAGGCGGTGCTTCATCCATAAAAGCAACCATTTAATTCACTTTTGTTTCAATGCCATAATAAAGAAAAAATGTGAAATTTTTCGTGGCAAATCCGAGGGCGATTCTGAAGGAAATGTTCGCCCCAAAGAATATGGTTTGGGGGATTTTAGGGGGCGATTTGGGCTTTGCCAAGGGCTAAATTGCCCGTCGCGCTGGGTTATTTCCTACGCTGATACTAAGGGATATGAACAATTGTGAACTAGAAACGGTACTACCCTACTATGTTCAATATGTGGATACGCCGACTAGAGGGGATCGTATTTTGGACAAGTGTTACAGTAACATTGTCAATGCATATAAAGCAGATTCAAAAACTCTGAATGGCAGCAGCTCCGATCATAACATTATCCAAATCATCCCCAAATATGGGCAGAAACTAAAAAGGTTTAAACCCACGGTTAGGAACTTTAAGGAGTGGAATGAGGATAATAATTATGATGACCCTGCAGAGCTGCCTGGAATGTTTGGACTGGGATGTGTTGAAGGCACCTCACCTGAAACTTTCTTAGGGATAGTAGTTAGTGTCGAGCGAGCCCCCAATGTTACAGTGCATATAGGTGTGGGAAGCTTCGGTCTGTGTAGTAGGAGAACATCAAAAATCAGAAAATGTTACAAAACTCCTTCGAGACATGCCCCCCCGCCCCCCCCCCGAAAAAAAAAACTAGCACCCTAAGTCTAAGACTTACTTACATCAAAAACCATCCGATTACATGTGTTCTTGACAGTTGCTGAGGGTGGGGCACATCATGGCAAGTAGATATCATCAAGGCATCGTCACTGGTCAAACACTGACTGTCGATGGCCAGAGACTGGTATTTAGGCAAAGCTGCATGATTCTTGGAGAAAACAAGAGAAAAAACAAATTCATGCACACATTATTATCCCTTTCACTAACTACACTCAGAATATCACATGCAAAGTTTAAAGAGGTTAGTTGCAATGGTACAGTACTGAGGTGGTTAATCCCAGTGTGAAATATTCAATGCTTATCTATTAGTATTTAAATTAGAAGATATTAGATAGATGCACCAATAATTGCACCTTCTCTGCCATGTTCATATGAGTTATGTTCCTGGCAGTGGGACGTGAAAATTATAGATTTATTGAAGCTTTTATATCTGTCCTTCGGCTGGGTATACAACATATGGGCACTTTATGGGTTAGCAGAACAGTGCCATTCCAAAAAGTGCTGTGCACTGTCACATTCAATCCCAAGATTCATGCATGGAACTGAACTGTGATTATTGTTCAATTGAAATAGGAATCTAAGAATTAGATAAATTTGTCTAGAATACCATGTTAAATAAAAAAGTTCAAAAAACTCTTCCTATACCCAATGAGATCCCATTGCTTCATGAGGTTACAGAACTACATGTCATGTACAAAATAATTTGTGATTAAACAAGTCCAATTATCCTGACCTGGCTGATTTGGTTGTTGTGTGGGGGCTGGAATTCACGATTAGCACAATGTGATGGTGATTTGACAGGGCATAAGAAAATTTATATACTTCCAACATAGCAGAGGCAGAACTTAATCAAGTTTTATTTTAACTTTCTCTTCTTGAGTTACAGCCAAAGAATATTGAATATTGCAATTCCGGATATCTAAATCGTTTCAGTCCATTTTCCATGCTTCCTACAACTCGAACACCTGTGTGTTAAAATTATGGGAATTCACAAGATCCAAAAAATTTAATAAATTTGAATTAGAAAATAAACTGACCACCAAGCATTCTTACCAAATATGCCAGGAATTCCACTGGATCCAGCACAAGGGAGTGTTCCCAAAACTTGGCTAGTTTTCTTACGTGACTGACATACTAGAAAAGGATAAGCAAAATACGTGATTAATAAATCAGATTGAAGGCAGTTCAAACCAATTAACAGTGCTTGTAAACCATCACATGTGATCTCAATATAAGATGTGAATGCAATCATGTTACACTAGTAGGTAATTGTTGAAAGTATCTGTTGTTTACCAGATACATTAACAATAATAATTTGACAATGTTTTAATACATTTAGCGTGAATGAGCACTGACTCCACTGAACAAGAATTACAAGATTTTTTTTTCCCAATTCACTTCACAGTGGCAACATTTTCCTGGTTGCATGCCAGTAAAACAAAACGACAGTCCTAGAGGTACAATCTCATTTCAGTTTCAAATTCTCCACATAAAATAAATCTAATCATTGCAGTTACAGCTAAGAATGTTTAAGGGATTAGAATCAAAAGAGAGCAATGTATCATTCTCAATAATCTACTGGAAATTTTACCTATTAATTATTATTAATTTAGTTTTATTTTTAATTTACAAAGGTAATACAATCACTTTCTGGCAAAATCATAAAACAAGCTTCTTAAGTTGGTGTCTAGCCTTGGGATTCCACAAACTTTGCATTGTGCATCTTCCAACTCTACACACCATGGTTCAAAAAATGATGACATTATAATTTTGTGCTTACTTGACTAATATGCTCAATAAAACTGATGGTACTGCCTCCATTTCTTGAACTATCATCAGACTGGATTGGTTTGGAGAAACTTTCAAACTGCTGATCTGGACAGGTTTCTTTCAAATACTCATAGAGTGGAGACCCCTGAAATAGAGAACAATTGCAAAGTCAAAAACTTCTAACTAAAAATAAAACTGAGTCTTCGTCTGAGCACTCTGAGATAAAATCCACATCATGATTTCTTCATATTTCATTTACAGCTCAGTCTGAAAAAGGTCGATTTTTGCGCAAGGGGGGCATTACACAGAGTCTTAAGTGCGCATTCGCAAGCGCGTGGACTTCACCTAAAATGTAATTTCTTCTGCACAGTAAAATACGTACACGGCCATATTTTGAACGACCACTTGTAATGTCCCGCATTATGTGGCCATTTACACTTTGCAAATTGCAATGATATGCTTTGGATGAAGCAAAACAATATTTTGCACTTTGCAGGCAAGTTTATTGTTTCTTTTACCAATGTGGGAAGTTGTGAGTGGGGCCATGGCCAGCAGCGACCCCAGGGAACGAAGAGGGGGACCCTACATATTTGTTTTTCTGTTTTGTTAGCATTTTTGATGAATGGATATCTGCAAACCTATTCAACATACATGTAATTAATAGATATGATATGCTGCTTAAATAATTTATAGTCTAAAACCTAACCCAGATATTCTCTATGCTGGAGTTCTCTTCATGTTGGCTAACTATGGTTTGTTTTGTTTGTGTGTGAGTGTCTGGGGGTATGTCTGTATGAATGTGTTTATGTTGTCGTTTGTGCACAGGTGTGTATGTCTGTGTGTTGTGGGTATGTCGATCACGATGCGTATATTGGTGTATGTTTGTGGGTGTACATGGCATGTGTGTGTGAGTATTTGTGTGAGTTCCCGTGTGTGTGTATGAGTGTGTATGGACTTGACTGTCTATGGTGGCGAGGTTGGTGGTACAGTGGTACAACCACCCATAGAACTATGTGGTCGTACAGAGCAAAAGGTGCTGTATTACCCCATAGGCTAGCTCGGCAATCGTAGCCGGGCCGTCTCCCTTTACAATGCGCGACACCCTCGCCGGTCATCCACAGCACACGGCAGAAATCACACCCGCACCCCATTGATACCAATGCTTGAATTAGCGAACACGGCATGTGTGCCCGTCAACCAAGCAAAAGTCGCCCGAAGGTTGTCCACCGAGATTTTACTGACTGGCGACTGTATCGGTAAGTTGAAATTCAAATTTTAACCTCAAAATCAAAATTTTGAAAGGACTTTTTCATTGAAATGTAATATATTACGGCTTTTGCACAGTACATAAATTTTTCATTACACAAAATTCATGTCTTGCAGCAAACAGCGGTCCAAACCACCGCTACCGCGAGCGATCGTAAAGGCGACGGACTTCACTACGGGTCGCTCCCAAGCGTGCCCAATGGGCTAAACAGTACCGACTCCGAATTTGCTCATATTTGGTATATAGGGTAATTGACATCATACAAGCCAGAATTTCAATTTTTAGTGCAGTCCGCCTCTCACGCTATGACACGCCCTTTATTAGCATTTTCGGCCAAAATGAGTGTAACTGCCAATTTCCTAATGTTGGCCATTGCGCGGTAACGGGTGGTCCAAATTTGATGTGAGTGGTATCATTGGAAAGGGAATAAGATAAACAATCTAAATGTATCACACAGCACCTCAACGTACATTCACCTTCATTCATTCACACGGATTTCGCCATGTCCATGTCATAGCATGCGCACGGAGCTACCCCCAGTTTACCGCCGTGCTTCACGCCGCGCTTGCTGGGCTGGGTGCCCAGCTCTTGTCGGCATCCTGCGCCTGAATAACTGCAGCAGCCGACGGTAGTTGGCAACTCACATACTCATATGAATTGTATCAAATAAAACTATAATGTACCTCAAGGATTACATCTTCATCTGTTTCGTCAAACTGCTCTTCCATTTCACTGACTTCTTCCAATTTAACTAAGAATCAAAGAACAACTTCTCTTCTTCTTGCAATTTTGTGTCCTCGATCACGATATAGTTTAATTAGACTTGTTTACTGACAAATGATAAAGTAAAAATAATATGCAGCATAATTTTTTCATCGAACAAAAGCATAAATAAATGAATCACATTTTTACATTTATTTTATTTTGTTTCTTTACTATTATCATAAATGTAAATCAAATTATCTTCGTCATTTATTGTAAGATTCGGAACAAGCCACATTGGAGCTGAAGTTGACAGAATGATGATGAAATTTTCAGCGTGTTTTTCTTCTCGGATTGCATCATTTATCAGAATTGGTCTGTAAAACAGAAACGATATTCGGATCAAAGCTACATTTTACTAGGGAAAATTGAGGACTGAATTTTTAAATATATGTACTTTGCGTGCCACGATGAATCGACGTCAAGTTATAAATTGCAGTTTCTCTTCATGGTACAGCAGATTCATACAGTACACGATTGAAAGGTAGGTTTGATTGTTAATAATACGTAGAAGCGACCCGAAACGGAGTCGCAAAAGAATGTCAGATTGTCCAGTCGGTAGTTTGTATTTCAACTAACGTTACGTGTTTATCATACCTCCGTTAACTTTTTAATTGGGACGAATTTCAATAATTTATTTCAGAAATTTTTTCGAAAATCAGTTTATTGTTTGTTTTCCTGGAAATTTGTCATGAAATTCATGTCTATTCAAATTTCTATGACTATGATTTATGAAATGAAATAATTTTGTATAACGTTAAAGCCCAAGACGTTGCCAAGTTTAACTTGTCTTTAGTTTTGTGGATTTCTTTTTTATT
>JZLH01S0422623.1:8976-25146 GCA_001188425.1 Eucidaris tribuloides
CACACACACACACACACACACACACACACACACACACACACACACACACACACACACACACACACACACACACACACACACACACACACACACACACACACACACACACACACACACACACACACACACACACACACACACACACACACACACAATATTGTGTGATCTTGGTGTAAATGCGATTCTCGCCACTTTTCTGAAAAAAAATGGCAAAATGTGGTGGAAAGGAGTGCCTAAATGGTCGTAATAAATCAACAAGACATTCAGCTTGACAGCTTCTTCTTAACTTAAGGTTTAAGAAATTGTAGTGATCTGATTATGCTCGAGTATCTGTGCATACCATGTAGATTATAGATAAGTAGAGATGAAATTAGCATGCTACGGGTTTTAACATGTGTCTCGTCGTACTTTTTGTTTAGTAATTGTCAGTTTGGATCAATTTTGTCTACAGTTGCCCAGACAAACTAGACGCACGACGTCTTGTCTACAGCACGTCTGAACGTACCCATGGCCACTCTTGACTGTCCGACTGTAAGGGCCGTTGTAGATGTTTGACTGCTCAACGGTCCAGTTTAAGCGCGAACTTGTCGGCGACACTTTTGTTTGTCATGCGATACTCAAATCCTGAACTGCCTACACGTGACGAAGGTGACTTTGACGGTCAATACTAATGTTTTCTTTCTTACTTTCCTTCTTTTTTTTCTCCTATCTTTCCTTTTTTCTTCCATGCCTTCTAACATCATTTATATAGAGGCCTTCGAAATGTGGACCTATCGTAGAATGGGCCGTATATCATGGAAAGAGAGGAAAACAAACGACGAGGTCCTGAAACTCATGAATCTTACACGGAAAGAATTGTTAATATTGATAAAGAAACGCAAACTCTCATAAATGGCCATACCAGAAGACACGAATCTTTGCAAAAGAAAATCATGGAGGGTAAAATCGTAGGCAGGAGAGGAAGAGGTCGAAAACGGATAAGTTGGTTTGGAAATATTGAGGAGATGACAGGCAGAAAGATAAATGAATGTTGTGAGATTGCACTGAACAGGGAAACCATGACATCCCACCTCTTTAAAGGGAAGGAACAGTGGTAAGATAAGGTAACATCATTTCGAATACCCTATACTTTAGGCGTTTATGTATTAGCCAAATATTAGCATATTGATACAGAATTAATGATAAGTACAGAATCAGAGTGAACCAAGATTAGAAATTTAAAGTAATTATCACTGTGCGTGCCTAAATATTGATATTGGGTGAGCACACTGGTATTTATAGAAACAAATACCATTTAAGAACCTTTAGCAAATTACAGGAGCTACAAACTCTAGTTTTTTTTTTGGGGGGGGGGGTATATTAACTGTTAAATTTTGAATTGCATCACTGTGTATTCTATGCAAACATAGCCTGTGTCAGACCCTTCTTCTTCACAGGTGTCAACATGCAACATTTGCTACGTGAAATTTCCTTACAAATTACAAATGTGTATCAAATATATTCGCGCTACATTATGCATTTTATTTGTTTAGGTATCTATCGCGCACATTAGTATCTACAGATCAATACATGAGTTGTCAAATGATTCTGCCTAACAGACCTGCTACTCAGCAGTTAGTGGTATTTGCGTCATTCAAAATAGTTCTTGATATTTAGTGATCTTCATCTTCACAGATATTTCCCGCACACGTGACCTAACAGCTAGAGTGATGTTTTATAGTGTATCTGGAGATCTGCAAGAGGGGGGTTCCTCTAACTTCAAACCTGAATTGTCATTTGTTCAAAATATGAAAGTCACACGGTCGCGGCGCTCCACGGTGCACGAGAGATCGACGAATGAAAGCCATGTCCACACGATCGGACATAAGTTGCTTGTGACCGGGCATAACTTATGTCGGTAATAGCGTCGGATATAAAGTTGCTGTATGAACGATTGTCGGGCATAATTCTATCGGGTATAGCGCGACTTATACCCGACGATTTATATCCGAAGAAGACCAGATATAAGTCCGGTAATAAGTTATACCCGGTAATAACAAAATACGTGTGGACTGTTGTCGGACATAACTCTGACCTGAAAAGGGCAATTACTCTTTGCGAAGACATTTTCATTGTTTACCAATTCACATTTCACGCAATTTGGGTCAGAGGTTACGACTCGATAGCACCTTGACTACGTCATTTCCTGTCTGCTATTACCGGTTATAACGTGTCGGGCATAAGTTTTGTCGGGTATAAGTGTTAATACCGACACGTGTGGACGCGTTGGTGGATCAATGGAATTTTTTTTATTACGTCGGACATAATCCGACAAAGATATGCCCGGTAATAACTGCCTTTGTGAACGCAACTGAAGACTTGCAAATGAATTGTGAAAGGGATCCATTGTCGGGATTAGTCTACGTTCGTATTAATTTTGAAGGAGGCGTAAGGTCAAGGTCGAGGAGAAAATTAGGGAGAGAATGATTCAAATCGAAACTGGTGGGAATTGCTTTTAAAATGTCCGTTGGTATAACATCGAAGACGCAGATAGGACGGTGTGAAAACGATGATGAGGATGTACAGAGCGAGGTGGGTAGCTTGATCGCATTGTATAACCCATGAAATGCAGGGTTGCCAGGTTTTCCAATTCTCAAAATGCCAAATCACATGCCAAATTTAGTGAAAAACGCCAAATTTGCATTTGATGCATTTATGGGCATCATAGCCTCGATGTGGTTAGAAATAACGTTGTAATCAATTTATAAACACCAGAACAGCCAGAGTTTGCACGTGAAGTACATGTATGCACACCGCTACTTTTGGAGCCTTGTGGCACCTATTTGCTGAAAATCCTCTGAAAATCGGGTATCATAATGATTTTTGGGCATGCAATTATAGTATTATATAACGCCAAAAATGCCAACAAAAAAAGCAGTTTGGCGTGCACCTTGAATTTTTCAATGCCAAACCATACCAAAAACGCCAAACTGCCAACCCTGATGGAATGTTGGACTCCACCGGAGGAAAGATCGTAGGTGGCTTCGGTTTGAATGACCTCTAGAGTAAACGCTTTCTAAAGACGCCGGTCATGTTATGTGGATGGGACGAGTGACAAATTAAAAGAACGTGAGGGAGGGGGCGATGATACTTACTGATATGAGACTTAGTTGAAGGGCAGTAAAATGGTATAGCTCCCGATGTAATGTTGGTCTCTACGATAGGAAAGATCAGAATCGTCGGTGGGTAGCTTGAATGACCTCCGGAGTAAACGCGCAAGAAAGGCACGGGTCATATGATATGGACATGATGGAGGGCACGAGTGACAGATTGAAGGAACGTGGGGGAGGAGGGGGGGGGGTCGAAGTACTTACTGATGGGAGACTTGGTTGAAGGCCAGTAGAAATTGGTAGTTCACGGTGTATGGCAACAGTAGTGGATAATAAAAGGTCTAGCAGACGAGTGAGAGACAGACTTAAAGATTGTGTCAGGGATGTGCAAGTCCATTACTTCCCTTCATTATCAATGCCAAACGGTAGTTTAGTACTTACAAATGGTGTGTTGAAAGTTTGAGATCCATACGTCATGAATTTGTTGTTTTATGAGAAAAACTAATAATGACATGTTACCAGAATGTTGTTCTTTCCGTGAGTTTCAATTTTGCTCAAACTGCGAATCGCGGTTATGTGTATCGTCGCAAGACCAGCGGAGCGCACTGATTGGTTAAACGGCTAACCTCCGCACGACCTTTGGCTAACGGCTGATCGGACAATTTTTGAACGGCACGTGCACGTTTGACGTCGCGGATTTTTTTTGGTAATTTTGAGTAATTTGAAAAAGGATTAAGTTTAACCGTCCAGATTTTCACCAAAACACATTATTTTACCCCAAGTCTCTATGAGAGGTGTTTATTTATATTAATCTTCACATTGGATATGATTTCAGCTGATTTTCATTTCATTTAGGTGTTTTTTGACGTGCAAATGAATGACACAATCTTTAATGGCAAATATCGCACGGTCGAATTGAATGGTGGAATGTCTTTTCATGGGGTATTCAAAATATCCAAATTTTTGTCCTGGGCCTTTTGACATTGACATAAATGAGAAAGCATTCATCTGGTACGTCTTAATCACATCTTGCTTTTATTTCATTGTGAAAAGATCCAATAAAATTATGATCAAGACCCACCCAGAAAAATCCTGGATACCCCGTGCAGGTTGTCGCGGTAACATACACCCCAGCTTTTAAACCGGTGGTTTAAAAAAAAAACAGGTGTGGAACATCATGTTACTTACTAGTTTACACTATAGATATTCAATGGTCTACTGTCGAGAGAGAATAAGATAGCACCCTCGTTTGACTAAAATAATTAAAAAAGGGTCACCAATGCGTGTGCTTCCCAATGTAACATGAACAATTTTAAACTAAAATAATTATAAAAGGGGCACCAATGTACTTCACAATGTAACGTGGACAGTTTTTGTTACTGTACGGATAAGCCAATCGTTTTCCTCTGTAGACAAGAATACTAGAAAAATGCACATTTATGAATACGGGTCAATATTGTACAATGAATATTCATTGCATAATGCATATTCATTAATACGTGCCAATATTTTACGAGACTATTTCTTGTCACCTTTGGGGTTGAATTGCTCCATTGGCAGTGTGCCTTCATATCACTTATTTATATTGTTGATAAACAATTGATTGTATAATTTTTATCTATGATTTGATTGCGTGGAAAGAATTATGATATATGAGTAAGATTTACTCTTTCTATGCTCAATGTAAACCACTAAAATCAGTGGATCTTTTCATTGCAATTATACACAGAGTATAATGTTGAACTTGCGATAACAAACCAAACCCAGATGTAACACTTTTGAACATTATTTTGATTATCACTTGAATGGTCATCATTGTTTTCTTAGACTATGATTTATGTGGAGTGATTTACAGGTTTTGTTTATTATTTTATTGATATTTTTTTAAATCTATTTATTGATATTTAGTGAGTTAGCTAGTTCGTTATTTAGGTATTTAGGTATTTAGTCAATTTATTTGCTCATTTATCTTTAGTTATTGGTAGAAAAGCATCTCATGATAACTTCTGCGATCAATTCTTTATCTTGACTCAATGCCCCGTCGAGTGATAGGAATATCGATCCGACCCAATTTAACATGGAACTATACGTATGTATATTCGCAATCTCACACATTCTTGCATATATATAGATATGGCTATAGATTTTTTAACGTACCTTTTAAAATATTACTGCAGGGTCCGACTAAAAACACCTGCCAACTTTTCTGTCATAAAAAATGTGTGTTCTGATTAAAGAGACCTTCCTTGAGTTATAAGCCGTCAAAATGGTTAAACGAGCTTGAAAATTGCAGTAATCTTCTATGTTTGCATTATTTAATACGCCGTCTCCCTCACACGGCAAAGGCAATGAGCAGTTACAGTGTGCAATAATAATATTGACAGTTGGAATATTATCTATAGTATATAATGATATATGTCAATATAACATAGTATAGTACAAAACTTGTTATATTAATAAAATATAAATATATATAAATATAAATAATATAATATAATTAATATAATTAAATAATATAATATAATATAATATAATATAATATAATAATAATATAATATAATATAATAAATAATGGAACATTATCAATATATATACAGTATAATATGTTTTATAATGATTTAATACATGTATATGTAGCGTATTATATTACTACAAAAATAACAATACCAAGACATATTTCACTGACGTCAAAAAAAACTACTTTCTGGTGTTCATGTCAACTAGTTTGGAAAATCCGGAACTCGTTCACTGTTATTCTCATGGATTATGTAGAAATAATTATATTTTGGATAAATTATAATCTATAAATTATAATGTCATTTAAGGTTATACATACTATGATTCATAACATTTCAAACGTAAATAATTTCTTTCTCGTTGTCCGAAAGTGACACAATCTGGTACTCATAGATTTTCACTCATTTGAAGCAGTAAATAATCATTTTGAAATACATTTTTTCAGGACTTCATTTTTGAACCTTATCAGAGACGCATATAGCATATGAGGATTTTGTATCTCAGATTTTTCAACGATGAATTCGAATGTGGAGAGCCGTCTCAGGGAAAAGCATGTTGTTCGGATAGATTTTTTTTCTTTTACTGATTTGGGATTTTTGTAAACAAATATACACAGTGTGTTTATTTGTGTATTACACACTAATATGCATTGCATTACATGATTCCACCGGGTTTTTTTTTTTTCAAATGAGCTGATCACAATTTTCCACTGTCCCTTTAACTAAAACCCTACACAAAGAACCCAGAATAAATACAATTTGAGTGTCTTATTTTGAAATGATATGTTGTAGAAAGACTTGCAGCCCGGTTACAATGTCTGATATTAACTGGTGTCCAGACTACTTCGTATTTCTCTTCAAACATTCGCTTGGGCCAATATAGGATAATATTTTTCATCTGATGAAATTTGGCGCCAAATCGATCACCGAATAAAATGATCGTCTGCAAGAAAGGGGGAACATTTCTGAAGATGCAATGTTATTTCCAAAAGGCCAAGGAAGGACACATTGAAAGAGGGAGATAATAATATCATGGTTTATCAAGTATAAGAGTAACACGAATGCCTGTACAAAGAAAAACATCAGCATTTATTCCATTTTTTTTCAAAATCAATAAGAAATATACGATTTTATAAAACAAAATGATGCAATTTAAACATTTTTTTGATATCGTGATGACAGATCTAAGCATAAACTCATGACAATGAAGGGTGTAATGATTAATGATAAAAAAGTCGTAAACAGACAGTCGATTGACTAAATACATAATTTTGATATTATTTACCCTTTGCCGCAGATATAATTTTATCGCAATTGCACAAATGAATTAAATCAAACAGTCATAATAAATGCATTCGCCTTTTACCCGATTGTAAAGAATCAGAAAGACAGCAAAACTGTTTGGATGAGTTGTGACATAGCTACTAATTGTCTCTATAGAGTATTACAGAAATTAAAGATGTAGGTCCCCTCTTCATTGTGGAGAGCATTGAAGACACAAGTTAATTATGAACACAGTTAAAAAAATGCGAGACTACAATAATCCTCCATGCTCTTAAGTGTTTTTGATAAGGTCTGACACGGGAGTCTTGAAAAAAAGTGTATTTCACAATGATTATTTAGTGCCTTTAAAAAAGTGAAAATCTAGGAGTACCCAGGTTGACCGGACTCACCTAGCTCATTCCCTCCCATAGACTACTGTGTATGGATCTAGGCTATTTCATACTCCAACACAGTGATAATTTAAGGGCGATGTTTATTCAGATCTTGCCACTGGCTGGGAGCATTAATAGTTTCCAAACATGTGTATTATATGATGTTCGTCTATTTATGCACTACTTTGAAGCTCCACAGAGTTAACTTGTGTCTTTAAACCGACGTTTGTCATGTGAAGTGTAGAAAGACTACACTCTTCAAGCTTACGTCATACGTTTGTAATTACAGGAAGACGCTAGCATCAAAATGTGTTATGTTCCACAAATATTTCTTATACATTAAAAATTCTTGAAATACAATGGCGAAAGGATGTAGGTATATGTATAGGTATGTACGTACATGTGTTTGTAGGTAAATGTGAATTTATGTGTCTTCGAGTGTGTCTTCGAGTGTGTAAATGTGTGTGTGTCTGTGCTTTAGAATTAATGTATACATATGTATGTATATGTACACGTAAAGAGTGAATCCTGTTCAAGTTGTATTTTTCCCTTTTCGTAGCGTGGTCCACCGTTTCCTTTCATTTCCGTGTTGCCTGTGTTGGAGGCGTCAACTATATTGTTACCGAAAATGTTAAGGTTCATGAATTGAATCGTAGTAAATAGGAACGCATGCATCCTAATAAAGGTGAGTAAGAACCGAGGCGGATTTGATCAATCCACGCCGGCGGGTACTGGCCGGCCAGGTCGGCTTGCTATGGGGAGAGGGTCAGGCTTCCCACCGGTGAAACTTTTCCAATTTCAGGAAACATTCTTCTTGGTTTTTTTTTCTCCTCCTGCAAACTAGAAGTAAGAATTCAGCACCACGACATAAAACATAAGACGTGCCATGTATCACTGTATATTGGCGAGACGGGCGTTAAATTTCTAATTTCGTTTGCGAATAAGAAAAATCCTAATTAAGGCAGACGGTAATTGTGTTAAGCCCGCCAAATACGTCCTGGTGGTAGCCAAATCACATTATTAACTCACTTAATGTGGCTTTAGCGATTGACGGAGGGGGGGGGGGGGTGCAGATCTTTCCTGTGTCGTGTTTTTGGCCAGCGTTCGATTGTGGGGCTATGTGAAGCATTATGCGCGTAAGTTGCTCGTGTCTCAGGTACATATTCTCCTAATTCACAATTTATAAGAAACGTTTCAAAGTGATTCTGTCTAAAAAAAGGAATATCTCTAACACGACCTTAGTATTATCTGGCTAGCTTTCGCTCACATACCAAATGATATCCTTTCTGGTGATATAAGTTTGCCTTCTGTCCGTACCAGGCAGTGTCTCGGTAGATTAACATACGGATATTTGCTTTCCAAATATATTTGGTTTCATCATAAGTAGTTGTTGGCCGGATTAATAAATAGAAACTACAATATTTTTTTCAACTGAGTGTCTAAAAGAAATTATAGAAACAAGTCAAGTATAGTTGCTGTTCATTCCATTGTTGTTAATATAATGCGATTTAACCACTGTATGTAATATAATGTATGATATGTATGTTATGTATGTATGGCATGTTGTAAGTGACTGTATGCTATGTATTTTTTATGTATGTATGTATCGTATGTATGATGTATGTAGTATTATGTATGTATGTAGTATGGATGGATTGGATGTGTGCATTGTGCTATTATTATGTGTGTATGTGTGTATGTAAGTGTGTATACTCTCAAAAATAATTAGTGAAAATACCACTCTTTGAGGAGTGAATTTCAGAAAGGAGTGAAATTAGAGTGAATTTGGAGGAAAAGGTGTGTTTCCACTCATTTTGAGGGACCTCAGATCACTCTGAAATTTGAAGTGATCTTGAAGTCACTCCAAAAGAAGTGAACCACACCTTTTCACTCAATTCACTCAACTTCACCTAAAGTCACTGCTTTTCTGAAATTTCACCTCCTCAAAGAGTGAATGGTTTTCACTCTATATTAGAGAGTAATTTGCATGGCAGAAATGAACAAAGGAGATGTATGCAAGGACAGGTGTGTGTTTGTGGACCGCTTTTTTGGCACATCTCTACAGTTTAAAATCGTCGCACTACCTTAATTCCAGATAATTTTCGAATCCATTTTTCTGACTTTCATTGTTTTTCTTTATTTTGTTTTTGTTTAGACAGCATTGGCCATATTGTCGTCCTACCCCTGTCCTCGCTACATTATTGTACCTCGTAACCATCTCACCGTAGCGTTTCTCCAACATCTTCGTTCGCCGAGTATCCCCCCTTTCGAGCGCATCCTCATTCTTAGCACTGTCCCTTCGTCAACACCAACATCCATGCTGCTCATTATCATGCGTTTCATCAAGGCGTGGACTCCTCCTGTTCAGGGTTTTGTGTCCAGGTAAAGTATGGGGGAGGGAAGAAGAGGGAAACTTGCTCCACGGCCAAACTACGTCAAACTCCGAAGGCAAAAGAATGGTCCCACAGGTCGCCAGGAAGCTGTTTCACACGGTCAAAATCATTTCCGTTTCTCTAGCATTCCATCTTCTCCTCTGATCTCCTCTCGTGCAGTATTCTAACTTGCCGATTTTGTGGATAAATGTATTTGTGTATATCAAGGTATTTTGTACAGGTGTCGTTAGGTTTAAGTTATATAAATAATGTTTTAGTACTATTTATTTATTTATATCGCGTGAAATATGATTTTCGTCGCGAAAAAGAAATTTAATTTTAATGTGACAATAAATTATCTTGTAATCTTGTACCGTTGGTACAAAATCAGCGAAGCAACTAAGCAAAGAAGAAGAAAGTCGCTCGAGTCCGTCAGAAAACTGTTCAAATCAAACTGCCAAACGACGAATCGATGCGATGGTACCCTCTGTTTGTCTACGGCGGGAAGTTTTAGGAGGGCAGCGGCATTTTCCAAAACCACTAAAACCGCCCTGCCTGGTATTCTCGAAAGTGGTCAACCTTAGTCTAACTGAATAACTCTGGAATGTTAGTCGCCGTTCTAATGATCTTATCTATATGTTTGGCGCGTATAAAAAGAACTGATATTATCATTATAAATTATTATTATTAATTTTATTATTATTATTATATTATTATTATTATTATTATTATATTATTATTATTATTGTTATTATTATTATTATTATTATTATATTATATTATTGTTATCATTATTATTATTGTTAATGGAAATGTTGAGTGTTAACACATTTAACTCCTGTTAAATTATCAAAATTTGTAATAGATAAGTGAACAAATAGGCCAGAAAAAATATGTTGTAAAAATGAAAAAAAAAAGTTCATTTTCATGAAAAAAGTAATCAGTTATTACTTAGTTACAGCACCAAACGTTAAGTAAATATTGTTTGAAGTGTGTGTTCATAAACAGGAGACTAATATTTCCAGAGTGACTCAAGGATTAAACCCCTAGATTTTAATTAGTTTAAACACCAATTGGAGTGGCTGCCCCCTCTGCTCCCCGCAGCGGCGCTACCCTACTCGCTGCTCGGAAAGGTTATACGTTTTCGTGCCACATACAGCATTGCTGTAATTACACAACCCCCTGATTTTTTCCTTCACCTTACCTGCACTTTCCTGTCAAAAATGATCCCTCTCCATCCCCTCCAGTGATTTGCCTCCAGCTTGTTTTCGTCTATTACTTATTTCCAGCCATTATTGCGTTTCCAGATACCTATACTCTGTCATCGTCGGCATATATAGCTTGACATCTAACTGTGAGATTTCCACATGAACGGCATTCGCTTGCTCAAACTGCTTGCTGAGAGATGGGAATTAGATTTATTTCGCATTACACGTAATTTACAGCATCCCTTTGATGAATCCATTGAAGGCAGTACAGTAAATCACAATATAATCTATAAACATTAGAAATATGAACTAACACCCAACCTTATGAACCGAGAAACCATTTTGTGCAGGCTACAATCAGAGTATCACGTACAAAGTCATGGAGTTTAGATGGAATGGTGTTAAGTGGGTTAAAGACAGCTCGAAAAACAAATCTACTCATATTAAGCTGGCTAATATGTGAGCATTAATGACGTGCGTGGAGTACACCAATTAGCCTGAAGGCAGGAGAATAACAGCCATTCACACCGACTACGTCCGAACCTGTACTCCAATTTCAGTGTCAAGTGTATTTCCTATGGAGCGCGCGGGGACTGCGTAATAATGCAAGCGTATGAAATTCCGATCTGCGTATCGAAAACCCCTAACGCGCTGCGGCGCATAAAGTCGATTCGACCAGATAACGCTCGTAAAATGGCGCGAATAATTCTCTTACCGCTGCTCATCCGCGACTTTACCCGCGCTGTAGGAGCTTTTCGTGTTGCCATTCAGTTTTTCGGAGAAAACTAACTCCATAAATTGCATGATGACATAACTTAAATATCTTAATGAAAATATTTTCATGTATTTGCTGAAAGACACACTGGAAATTATAGCATTCACCATTGTACTGCAAAGAATTTTTGTTTTCATCTACTTACAAGTCAATGTATGAAAACTTGAAAATTCTCTTTCGCTCTCTCCTCCGAGATGGTACGTCCTCGCCGTGGGCGCTCGTCATATTTCCATTATGTTTGGAGGAAAATAAATACGGTCTATTACAATTTACGTTAGTGAACATTGTAACATATTACATAAAAAATATTTTTATGTACTTTATGAAAGATACATTAAAAAATTAACGGCACAATTGTCGCACAAGGAATTTTTGTTTTCATCTACGTACAAGTCAATGGTACCATGTTGTCAGACTGAGCCTTTGAAAAATTCCTTTTCTCTCTCTCCGAGAGTGGTACCTCGCCGTGGGCGCTCTTCGCATCTGTAGTTTTGATCATTAAGATATGGAAAGAAGACAGGAACCATCATCTTGTTCAGTCCAAATTGTTCAATTAGTAAATCAGTACCATATCTTATTATCCACGGCAATAATAATACGTTTTAAAATGTTTGATGAAAAAACATAGAAAGCCTACCTACTTGAAACTACGACAAACATTTTTGAAGAGCCGTCATCCGAGCACAGTTCACTGAAGCTTGGCTCGCAGTGGCGTGAGGAGTGGCATAAGTTGTGTCAAATACCGGCGAAATAACAAGTGCAAACACTACGCCAATAATTGGCAAAGTTGCTGTCGAACTTCGAAGAAGAAAGTGAACGACGAAATTGGAAAGTGTGGAAAAGATCTCTGATTGTGCCTTGTCTATACTTTATTCAGAAGTAATGATAAATTTAAATGTATAAAAAAAAAATGGTGTCTGAAAATATTAGTAGAGCTGTGTAATTTTTTACGAAACTTACAAACTATTCGCCGGCTGCCCAGTCCTGCCCTGCCCTGCCCTGGTCTGCCTGGGCCTGGCCAAGCCTAACGAGTAACTTAGCCCTAGTTTTTAGGCTAGTCTAGATATATAGGCCAAGCCTACCTAGGTAGCTAGGCCAATCATCAATGCCTGGCCAGGCGGCACCTGTCCTGGACAAAAGTACTAAACACTGCTGTGACACCAACACTAATTAACATAAACTCTATAGTCTATTTAGACACAGTTAATGTGTTGATCCTAAACGTTAAATTAGATCTAAGCTTACTAAAATTAGAATAAGGTAATAGAGTCTAGACTAGATCTACGTGTAGATCTTATGATCTATCAATTTTATTTTATTGATTTTTTTTATTTTCATATTTCAGTGCATTTACGTAGATTCTATTCTACAGTAACAATCTCGCATGATTTAAGTTTAGACCCTGTACTTAGTCTTAGGGTAGGGTCTAACAAAATAGATTGTTAGATCTAACGTTAACATACATCCCTAGAGATCATACCAAGTAAATAAAAATCGTATCCGGTAAATGCCTAAAAAATGGGGGGGGGGAACTTATTAACACATGAAGCCTCACCTTTCGGTCTAAGGCCCCCCCATGAAAAGCCTATACTTCCTAAGCCTAGCTAGGTTTTTTGTTTTATTTTTTTATTTTTTTTTTTTTTTTTTTTTTCTAGACTGAAGGCTTCTGTCCCTGTCCCTTTGTTTTTACATTTTTCAGGCGTAATTATTACCAACCGATCTTGAGCGCTAGCCCTTAGATCTGAGGCCCCGTTAGGTTCTGATCTTGGGTACTTAAGAACGTAGACGCAAACTTTGACCAGTGTATCAGTGTCGCGTCGTTTTTCAAAGACGAAGGTTAATCGACGGTTTTTAGATGGACATCCTACAGGTTACCTAGTATTCCTTCTCTGGTACTGAATGTCCATCCAATTAGTCCGTTCATATGAAATCGTATTGAAAATGACCGGACGCGATATACAGGTCGAAGCCTTCCCGTCTATGGGTACCTATAAGCATTTTTTTTTGCCACCTTGAAAATTAGTCAAAATTTGAAAATCTAATCGAACTACAACCGTTCAATAGAGTCTTAATTTAACAGAAAATGTTCACAATTAATGTAAATATGAGATAGTCCTGAAGACAACGGAAAACAACTTGCGTGGTCGTATGTTTATACAAAAGTACTCGACACAACACTGTCAAAAGTGTGCCAAACTACAATTGCCAATGACTGCAAGGTCAAGGAGTAAGGCGGTTTTCAAGTTAGGCTTATAAGCCTAAAGGCTGAGCTGATTAGTAAAGCCTAAAATTTAGATCTATTCTGACGTTAAAAATTATAAGCAAATGTTTTTGCGTTGAATTTCCTCATTCAGTTGGGTCTAACAAAGTAAACTATTAAAAAACTAACAAAGAAGCAAAATAAATTTTATAAATTCTGATGGCAAACGACTTTAATTTGTGTCACTTAGTACGTTAATATAATAACTGACTCATTTGTTAACTTAATTTCAAGTCTTCTAATGTATAATGTACATTAGATGTTGGAATTCTAAACATGATTTGAAGAAGTAGAGAATTCCGTATGATGATTAATTGAATTTAGTAGAATGTAATAGATTAAGCTTTTCAGTTGTAAAGGAACATTAGCTTTCATGTCCCACCAGAAAAACAAATTTTTCGAAAAGAAAGAGTTTTTGGAATGGGGTTATATTTATTGGACTTTGACTGCACTGGCCTATATTACAATATGACCAACCCTCCCTCCCCCCTAAAGCAAATAAAATACAGTATTTAAAACACCATATCAATAACATGTTAAAGACACCCATTTAAAAAAATGAATGACGGTGAAACTGTGCTATCTGAATATCTAACAGTGTTTTGGAATTGGACAAGAGTTTCAGACAGTTTTGCTGTCACTTGTCAATATAAGAAACTGGTCCCATTCTCCGTATGATAGATAATATTTGGCAATACAGCAGTCCTAAGTGCCAGGGGGAAACTATAATGTCTCCTTCTCTAGTGATTTTACTTTTTTTTTTAGCGACCTTAAATGATGATTCATTTTAAACGGGATTCTTTTATTTCAGGGGCTCCATTTTTAGACTTTTCAAAGACACTTAGCATTGGAATCATGTAGTTCCAATTTTTGAAAGAAATATAGTTATATGTTTCATTTATAATACAACCATGGTTTGTATGTCCAAGTTGTGTGTTCGACTGTGATGTGTTGCTGCGTGTGTGGGTGTGTTGCGTGTGTGTGTGTGGTGTGTGTGGTGTGTGTGTGTTTGTGTGTGGTTGTGTGTGTGTGTGTGTGTTGTGTTGTGTGTGTGTGTGTGTGTGTGTGGTGGTGTGGTGTGTTTATGTGTGTGAGCGAAGAGCTGGTATAATTTAAATGAATTCATTGATGGGGTTAAAAGTTTATCAAGCATAAATGATTGGAAAGGTTGTCCTCTTCGCCACTGACATTGCATAACTTCTGTGTGAAAATGTAATTGACTCCGTCAAGTCATGCATGAGTGAGCACATATCAAGGCAAAAATAATTTCACTATTTTCACAAGTCAGCAAGGGGTCATTTTGGGAGATATGTGATCAGGATTTTGAACAAATCTGTTCTGTGTGAATGATTAAGCGCTATCTAGTTTAAAAATACTTTTTTGACCCCTAAATATCGCTCCTGGCACTTTTCCATCATGTTTTATTACGCTTCGATGTAGCTCAATTTAAAAAATTCGCACATCCACCTTCTCATCAATTTTGAAAAAGTGTAAAAAAACGCAATAATGTATTTGGGAAAAAAAAAAAAAAAAAAAAAAAATGAAATCCAAAAATTCAGACAAAATGTATCTTAACATAACCAAACATGTTTACGGTACGAACAAACATGTCATGATTGAGTGAGCCAGTTTAAAATAAAGGAAAAAAATAACTATTATTGTTGGCATACGAGATGACTTCTCCGTGACTAGTTTGAAAAGTGGTATTTCCCTTTTAAACGCAGCATTCTCACTCATTAGTATTGCTGATATGGAGCAGTCACATTTTCACACAGAGAAGGTAGTCAGTTGATGTAGAATCAGCCTGCCAAATTATTTTTTTTATAAACTCACTTTTGTTAAAAAGAGTTATTGGTATTAGTTGAAAAAAGGGGGGTAGTTACCTTTTTTTTTGTTGTGTATTGATACATACACTATAGTTCTCCAATCATTAGATTTTACATTATGGATACCACATGAAAATGTGTTTAAATTGCTCGAATAGTAATTTTCAAATTCCAACAACATTCTGTAATTAAGTCATAATTACGGAATTACGTGACAAAATCGCAGTGACTACTAGCATTCTTTCTTCATGCTCTATGGCCGTATCGCTAAACGATCTAATTAATGGTCCCCCCCCCCCCTCAGCTCTAATCGACGTTACCAACATTCTTGCATTAAACATTTTCGGGCGTGGGCCGGTTTGGCTGCGCGAATCAAGTTAATACACGTGCGCTGCGTGAGAACCAGTTTCATACGGGCATCGCGTATAACGCAGTCACATTCGCGTACAGGATATCGTTAATGCAGGAG
>JZLH01S0422628.1:12376-31541 GCA_001188425.1 Eucidaris tribuloides
AAGAGATAATTCTGTGTGTTAGGCAAGCGACTCCCATTATAAAGAAGTACCGAACCGGCAGTTTTCTTTCCTGTATCGAAATTTTGTTTTAAGCAGTGCACTCTCGTTTAGAAGACACACTGATATAAACAAAATTTGATTACAAAGAAGTAAAATCGCTGGTCCGCATATACTTGGATTTCTTTGCATTTCATTGCTTTTGCAACCCTGATACAAAGAAATTTCATTATAGAGAACAACTTTGATGGGTCCCAAGACTGTCTTTAATATCAAGAAGTGCCCTGTATAACCAAACAGTGAAGGATAAAGATATATAGATAGTTTTTTTTATAATCTGGACGCTGAATTTTTACTTTTGTTGTAAATGTAATTTCGTTATATACCATGTTCATTTTAACGGGGAGGTGCACTGGTACTATCAAAATTATGTACATGACAAATGCTGTCATGAAATAAAAATAAAGAGATCATATGATTTTAACATTTTCCAATTCTCAGCATTTGTGACTTTTATTTTAATAAGTCGCACAGTTTATTACATGTAAATAAGAATATTTAAACAATAAGCATGCATTTGATTAAATTCAGATTATAACAAGAAACCACAGAACATTGTAGCTTAATAGCCAATGTCACGAATGTTTAACTTTGGTTTGTGTTTTCTGCATTGCAGCAGGGGGAAAAAAATCAAATTGTAAAAAAGGCACTGAAGTCATTTTTCCCTTTAATGTTTGCCACTGTCCCATTCTAATCGTAAACAAGTTTACATACTCCAATTCACGGACAGAAAACAATAGGAAAAATTTAAATTATCATCTTTTCGTGTACATATGTAGTGAGGGCAATATATCAATTCTTTCAATTGCTCTGCAAAGACACACTAACATTGATTTTATGTTTTGATGTGTGTATGTTTTATTTTATGCGTGAAGGCACACACTGCGAAGGCCGTTTTTTATGGAAGATTGTACGCAATTTTATTGTTTGCATCGTAAAAAACATTATGTGCGTCTAGAGTTCCTATACTTCATGAGATAAAAACTGTTGATTTTGCTAACCATTATGCTTATGATTATATAGTCTGCCTTATATAACCCGTGTAGATTGAGACTTGAGACCAAAATCACATACCATCCTTGTTGCTGTCTAGAGTTCTAACATCTATGAGATAAAATGCTCTTGATTAATTCGCTAACCGTTATGCGTATGTATATAGCTGCCTTTATAATGGCTTTTGAGATGTGCTTTAGATGGGCTTTTGAGAGGGCAGGGTTTTGCAAGGTTAAACCTTGGAAGACAAAATGATGGTAAGTGCGAGCAGAAGAGGAAGTATCAGTGAGTAAGGTAGTACCATGCGGCATGTGTGGAAAGAGGGTGAGGGCAAATTCAGTGTTGTGTGGGAATGTGGGAAATGGATTCATGGGGAAGATGCAAGGATGAAGAGAGTGAACCCGAGGTTGGCAAGAGATTTTGTGTGTGGGAAAATGTGGAAAAGGTCCGAAGAGATGGTGGACATGTTGAAAAAAGTGTGGTGTGAGGTGGAAACAAGTGAAGGGTTTACTATTGGGGGACACGAGTGAGTGTGCAGTGCGAGGGTGCAGGGGCAGTGTGACAGCAAGGGCAAGATTTGGATGGTGAGTTTTTGGGAATGTGGAGAGTTGTTATATGGGAAAGACTTTCTGCTAAAGATGAAGGGATTAGTTTTAAGAGTTTGTGTGAGATCGGTGATGTTGTACGGGACAGAAACCATGGTGTTTTGAGTGAATGAGATGGGGATTCTGAGAAGGACCTGAGGAGCAATGGTGAGAGGCGATGTGTGGATGGATTGATGGAGCAGAAGGACTGAGGTGGGTGCAGTGTTGGGTTTCGAAGAGAACGGTGGAATCAGATGGCCGAAGGCGCGAAGCGAGAGTCGATGGTATGGACATGTGTTGAGGAGAGATGTTGATCATTTTTGAGAAGGGCGCGTTGAGTTTGAGGTGGTCTGGCCAGAGGGAAGGGGCGACCGAGAAGACATGGAAGAAGGCAGGTGGTGGAGGAGAGTAAGGAGGTTGGGTTGGGGAGGAGGATGCGCGAATAGAGTAAATGTGGAGGGAGGGGGTGAAAGGTGATTTCTGTGAGTGCGAGGTTAATCGGCACCGTAGCTTGGGTTACTACACCGGATTAAACCTTGGAATTCACTACTAGCTTACTACTACTATACCGTTGTGAGATTGAGACTTTTGCTGAACCAAAATCATATGATGCAATACTAAAATTGTAACATCTCCAAAAAAGCCTTAGTTTTGTAAGGTTGCTTCACAGATGAGCATACTACAGAAACATACAGGGAACTAACCCATTATAACGAGGTTGTCGGGAGCCACGCCGTTTTACTGCGTTATAACCGGATAACCTGCATGTAAACGTACATAAATGTTCACAAACATATAACATGTATGGACTAGGCATGTTAACACCTTATCAGGCCTGGCTTTTTTGGCTATGCTAGTATCTTGGGGGGGGGTGGGGGGGGGGGGGGGGGGCACGCGACCGCGCATATCGGGCCGAACATCGGCAACACATCGCCATCAGTATGCTCAAGACGTATAGTTGGTTTACCGGAACTAATTCATTTATTATGCTAATTTGATGCTGTAAAATCATAATTAAGCTGTAATCACTTATTATAGCCTCCAATAAAGCAACTTTTTGGTCTCTAGACCAACTTTTTCAGTGTTTCTTGGCAAATGTATTTGAACAAAAAAATTCTAATCAAAATTGATTTTCGCTATGTATTCATATGTTTTGTGAATTTCCTTATTTATTCTTTGTTTTTTTTGACCTTTTTGTTTTCTATTTGTTTTTTAGATAAATTTGTCGGGACATGCTTTTGCGTCATAACAGGCACATAATTAATTTCAACAGCTGATCTAAAGTTAAAATACTCATACATTCATGATTTTAGCGGCCTGAAACACTTGTCTTGAAATTGTACAAAATCATGTTTTGAGCGATTTTTGGGTGACATTAGGAAGTACACAAATGTTATGTAAATTTGGAACAGCGTACCCTGGACGTCGTAAATTTGGTCTCGAAAGCTCCCGAGATTCATGAGAAAAGTCATGAAAACGCAGTGGCAACTGCTTCGTGCGTTTGCAGACATATTGCGGGCAATAATGTCGGGGGAGAGGTGGGCGGATTCCGCCACCCCCCCTCCCCCCCCCCCCCGCGGTCTTTTTTCTAGGGTTAAGCCATTCTACTACTGCTTCTGCCACTTGTTCTACCAAAACTATGAAGAGTAAAGGCCGATTTTTTTCGATTACATACTAATGCGCAAATAAAGACTAGAGCAGTTCGAACTGCGCGGCAGTCGATGGTATGCTCCGCAGTCCGGTGCACTCCCATCCAATTGATGTAATTTGAAAAGCTTCAAGTTACCATGGTACATGTAGCAAGACCAATTAGATGAATAAGCATAAGCCTATGTGACCCTTGACCAAGTTACAGTAAAATCCAATTCAAGCAGTTCTTAAATTATCGTGACAATGAGCTCAATTCGGACATGAGGCCTTGTGACCTTTGACCTCTTAACCTTTCAACTCCAAAATCGAGTCAGTAAATTGGTGCCTTATATATGATACTTCTCCCAAGTTACATCAAAATCGGAAAAGTCATACTCAAGTTATAACAGTAATGAGCCCAAATCAGACATATTTAAGGCCCGGTGACCTTTGACCTTTCAGCTCCAAAATCTAATCAGTTTATTGGTGCCTCATATTACATACTTCACCCAAGTAACATAAAATCTGACTGGCAGTTCTCAAGTTATCATGGTAACGAGCCCAAATCAGACATATTTAAGGCCCGGTAACCTTTGACCTTTGAGCTTCAAAATCTAATCAGTTCATTGGTGCCTCATAATACATACTTCACCCACGTTACATAAAAATTCAACTGGCCGTTCTCAAGTTATCGCAGTAACGAGCCCAAATCAGACATATTTTAGGTCCAGTGACCTTTGACCTTTGACCTTTCAGCTACAAAATCTAATCAGTTCATTGGTGCCTCATAATACATACTTCACCCAAGTTACATGACAATCCGACCAGCTGCTCTCAAGTTATCGCGGTAACGAGCCCAAACCAGACATATTAAGGCCCGGTGACCTTTGACCTTTGACCTTTCAGCTCCAAAATCTAATCAGTTCATTTGTGGCTCATAGTACATACTTGGTCCTAGTTACATCAAAATCCGATCGGGGGTTCTCAAGTTATCGCGGTAACGAGATCCGGTAACGGACGGACGGAAGGACGGACGGACGGACGCACAACCCGAAAACATGATGCCTCCGGCAACTTCGTTGCGGAGGCATAAAAACTAGATCTCAAAATAAAGCAGCAAAATCCATCATCGCTCGTAACTTGCGTTAAGTTTTCTGCATGGCTTTGTTTTTTTGACTGGTCAATGTACTGTGCAGTAGTGTGTATTACACACACACACACACACACACATACTTGCAGATGTGAGTTGGGGGACTTCATATATCGTGTATGGCTGCGTGGCAGGCTATCACATGATCTCCGATGCACTCTGAAACGATCTGGCAATTTTTGCGTTGCCAAAATTTAGAATTTGGTCAGCGCATGATGTGACTTCCATTTCCTCATTTTAACCGGGTGAATTTCTTAAGTTTGTCTTTGTTAATGGGTTGAGGAAAATACCTTGTTATAAGCGATATCTCGCAATAACCAAGCTCGTTATAAACAGCATTTCTTTCCATTGAACAATACATAAATGAAAATGGGACCAAGACAATCACCTCGTTAAAAGCGGTACCTTGCTATATCCGAGCTCGTTAAAACGGGGTTTCCCTGTACCATTATCTGGCTTCTTCTTAAATTGAGTTTGCTTCAAAACTGCAATTGATATCTTGTTTTCAATAATTCTTTCACAAACTTAGAAGCAGTGACCGTTGATGTCTTGTAGAAACCAAAATCCCATTTTCTGCAGTCACTGATACTAATGCTGGATGTGATACAACAAATAATGGTACACTTTTATTGGTCCCAGTTTCAGTAACCTTACAACAGCAGAAGTGAAGACAAGATCTTATTTTAGAACATCACTGTTCTACTTTAGGTTTCTTCGAAGTCTCGATGGATGATATGACAGTCGTTTTAGTTCTTGTGGCTGATATTGGTCCCACATTCAGAAATTTCACATCAGTATAAGTGAAGACAATCATTCCAATAAAAAACAGGTCCTTTCTTGTTCATCGTTCAACATCATTTTTCTACTTTAGGTTTCTTTATAGTCCCGATAGATGATATGACGGTTGTTTTTGCTCCAGTCGCCGATAACGTTGTTGACACTACCGATGTCGCTGTGATCGTTGTGGTGATGACGGACACTTGAGGGCGCTGCATGAGGGGTACCGGAGCTGGTATCGTTGGCACTGGGTTATCCCACTTGCTCTTTCTTTTCTTCTCTTCTTCTGAGCAGAAAGAAAAATAGCAAAAGAAATACCTCTGTATTAAAAGAAGATATCTGTCAACCTTAACTCTTAGAAGCATTGTCTAACAATGTTTCCAGATTAAAAAATCTGAGCAACATGACATCTATCCAGGATAGCAATTTTAGTGACTAACACTGTTCTCCCAGAGGGCTCTGGATTTATTATTATCCCCAGTTTCCACCAGGTCCCTATTTCACACCAACGTGCAGAGCAGCAATGAGGATAAATTACCTTGCTGAAGGATGATAATGTGCGTGGTGGGAATCAAACTCTGCCTCTCCAGTGAGAAAGGTGGAGAACAATTCACTACACGCACTATTTAAAGCTAGAGCACTCGGCGGGGGGGGGGGGGGGGGGGGGGATCCTTACGAGCCACATGTATCCCGAACCCGTCCCTTCACCCCCCAGTTTGGATAAATCAGAAATGGCATCCTATAAAAGTCGGAAACAATGAGGCGCTGTCACTGAAAACTATTGCTATGCAGAATGACACCCCCCCCCCCCAAAAAAAAAAACCTCTGCAAGGCAAGTTTGAATAAAACCGGACAAGAAATGTGGCCGATAGGGCACATACAAGTACTGTGACATGGCACCCAAGTCGGAACACTGAGGGCACCGTCACCAAACAGTAATGTGGCCTACATGTAGAATGACCACCCAAACAATAACAATAACGGTAACAAAAAAGTAATTGAAAAAAATAAGCACTTTTGCAAATTACCTATAGTAACTTAGTATCTGACACATTCAAATGTGTCTAGCACAGCTTCACCCCAGGACCAACAAGTGTGCCAAATTTCATGAGCATGCAGCTCGAAAAATTAGGAAGTAGTTTGATCTGCAAGATTTGCAACAGACCGACTGGCCGATCGATGGACCACCCAACCACATGCTGATTCCTAAATATACCCCTTTCACAGTTTGTTTGGCGGGATGTAATAATCTGCCAATAAAGCTAAAAATCACGATTGACACCTAGAAAAACTGATTTGGATACTGGTCCTAACGACAACACTAGTAGGGTTATATTTGTGTCATTACCTGGTGGTGCTGCACCAGAGGTCTGACTGGTCGTGGCCACAGCCCCTGTAGTACTGGTGACCAGTGGGGCCTGGATCTGGGGCTTTTTGACCATCCCTGTCACAAACTCCACTTTGGTTCTCTCCTTCTTCTCCTTCTCCTTTCGCTTCTGAATCTCATCCCGTTGTGCTTTGGCTAAAAAAGGGAGAAAATAAGAGAGATTGAAATTTAGTTGACCACTCAAAATCATGAAGGTTGAAGGAAGGGAAATTCACTTTTAAAGACACAGGCTAACTTTGTGGAGCTTCAAATTAAAAAATTGGCAAACTTTGCTATCTGAGCTATATAGTAGTGTTTAAATGGACAAAGAAACACCCTAGAATACAAAAGTTAGGAAATGCTGAAGTAGGAACCTTAAAATTAGCAGTAAATTACAAAACAAACAAATATTAAAATGTCTGCAAACATTCTTTAACTAAATAATACCACTACAAAACATTAGAGTAACTTTAGTGACCCTAACAAACCCCTAGATACTGGTCCCTCTCCCGGCCATCTTTCTCACTACCATGACTATGGCTGCTCCATTTCACTGAGGCTGAGTTGTAATCATAATATTAGGTACTAGGGATATAGTGTTTATATACGTGATTTTGAGTAACGCGGAAAATCACGGAAAATGGAAAATTTGAAAAACGGAATTTTGATTTTGTAAAACGGAAAAATGGAGGCCTTAGACTACTCCACTCCAAACAAATATTAAACCTATCACAATCTTGTTTTTTTTTGACAAAAAGTATGAAAAGGTAGGAAAATAAGTATTTTGGGGGGAAAAGTAAGAAAATTAGGATTTTCAAAAAAAGTAGAAAAAAAGGACCAGCTGAAGACCTGGCTTTTGCTTCACCACTGTGTTGAATGCTTTCATTTGTCCCTCTGGCTGTCCATGGAATGCAGAGCTGCTTTCTCAAACACCACATCTCAAATACTTCAACTCTTCTGTGATCTTCAGCATTGATTATTTATGTTTCACATATGTATATTACAATTGGAAAAATGAAAGCATACATCTATTACTTACATAATGCTTCATAGTAGGAGCTCTCCTCCCAGTTGTATGGGTCATACATGTCTTTAGGATAGTTGGTCCCCAATTCTTCGATGCCAAGATAGGAGATCAACTTCTCATAGATACTGCCAGAGAAAAATTATGAAAAGATAAGATTTGATTACTCAGATCATCAGGTATTCTGCACTGTTCTAATGGGGAATGAAACGCAGACAAACAGTGAAACTTAGAACAAATTTGACAGAACATTTAAAGAGTTATATTTCTAAGGTTTATTCCTTATTATGGAGGATTTTTAAATTAGCAACCCTGCCACTTTTTGTGATGAGGGTGTGGAAAACTCTTCATTGTTTTAAACACACATTTTTACTCCTCTTGTTTGTTGCTTCAGTATGCAAGCGCAGAAATCTTTCTGCATGCTTTGCTAACACAACTGGGGCACATTATATTCTCTACTGGCATAAATTGCAGAAAAATTAAAATTTGTGAAAAAGTTATGTTCTGCTACAAGGCACACACTGATATGTTAATACACATGTCACAGATTTAATTTTGGTAAACAAAGAATACACATTTCTCCAGGGTTGGCCGGTTAATACCGGGCGGTAAATACCGGTATTTACTGGTAAATACCACCTTGCTATTTTTGACAAAAACGGGAAATACTATAAAACAGCTATTTCTTGAAGGTTTATAAAATACACATCAAGTGTAATCAACACAAAATTCATCAAAAAACTAACTTCACTTATGGTGGGAAACTAGGGAGTCAATCTGATTGGTCGGACAAACTTTCTACATGGATAAATTAATACTACAAGAAGGAACATTTGAAAAAAAATTGCTTTTATTCTATAAACCTTTTTTTCAATCATTTCAGTCTGCAAAAATACATTGGCTGAATTGCTCAATAAATCCAGAACACTAAATTACACTAACTTTTAGTGCCAATACTCCATAGACAGTTGTTGATTTTGTCCCTAAATATTCAGCAAGATGAGGGCCACACCACACAAAAAAGCTGACTTAGTGTAGTACTGTAGTTAATACATGTACAGTATGTGAAATAAAACTGAAACTTCAAAAAATGTTTCTGACATTGTTTTCATCTGAAATTTATCAGTTCAAGGTGGAATTGTTTAAGAAAAGTCAAGGGCATATATGACCTTCTAGGTTGACCTTGTACAACTTCAAGATTACACTGCTACGTATTACCCACGTATTTCCCAGTATTTCCCAGTATTTCCCAGGTATTTCCTGGTATTTCCCAGTATACAAATGATGCGCAGGTTTGAGTTGGTCGGTAGGAATTGTGGACACAAGGTACCTCTGAATTGTCTGAACCCACGAGGCGCAGCCGAGTGGGTTCGGGCAAAATTCAGAGGTACCGCGTGTACAAAATTCCTACTCGACCAACAAAATCAACCTGCGCATCATCTGTTTTATAGAATGGGCCCCGGAATCTGTCAAAAGGGCTAAAATCGCCATTAACATCAGTTTACCGGATGCATGGAAAAATCATGCATCCGGTAAAAAAAAATCATGCGTCCGGTAAACTTTTTTACCGGACGCATGGTTTTGTAAGCTTGCTGCAAATGACATAATGTCAAGAAAAGGGACAAAAATTTTCCACTTTTCAGTGGAGGATTGTCAGAAAATGTGATAAAAACAAGGTTTGGGGTAACTAAGTTAAATATTATCACCAAGAAATGGTCAAATTAGGTGAAATCAACACATTGCAAAGGTCCCTGTATATGTCCTATGGGTATTTTTAGTAGGCCGCCACCGTGCACAGTCACAGAGCTCACTGCGCGCGCGCTGCGTTTGCACAGCCGCACAAGCCACACACGACACAAGCTGAATTTCAGAAGAAAAACCTCAATCTAAATGAATTTTACTCGTCATTAACAGAAATTGAGTCGTCATGCTCTCCTATTTAGTTCATCAAGCCATAAGTTGGTTTAAAATCACAACTGCTCCACGAAAACTAACATTATTGCCAAAAATATGAACGTTGATAATCGCCGACATTTGTATTCGTTGTAATTAGCAGACAGTAAAATCTGTACCTACAGTAAAAGACTGCGCACTGTTCGCAGTACGGACTCTACTGTCTACTACATGTACAGCTAACTGACCCGCACCGCTGCAGCTGAGCTGCTCACGCGACGGACATGATACGAAGTAAATTTACCTATTTTAGCTCTATTATTCTTCTTCTCACTTTTGGGGGGATGAGTGGCATCGGAATCTGTATGTATGCTTTCAATTTCTGCAGACTTCTATCGTGATCAGACAAACTGCACTGGAATTGAACTTCATTTTAGGTGGTCACTGCACTGTGTGTGTTGCACGTTTACCGCGTTCGTGCGTGCATGCAGCAAAGATATGATTATGATGAGTATCGTGATCGATTTGTAGTATCGCTAGTATCGCGTGCGGCCAGTAAAAATTCTTGCACAGTAATTGACCAATCACATTGCAGAGATTCATCCAACCATTCTATAATATTTCCTGGTATTTCCCAGTATTTCCTGCCTACGTGGGAAATACAGGTATTTTCCGGGAAATTGCCCACCCTGCATTTCTCTCTCTTTACTAGAAGTAATGTAATCAAGAGGTACACTCTCACCTTGGATTTCTGAAATCTTTTCTTCTCTGAATTCTCTGGTTCAGATTGTAGCCTTTCTTGTAGTAACTGTTGATTTTTTCCTACGGGGTGAAAATACAGAGAAAGAGATATTTGTACAGACATTTTGAACGAGAAATCTCTTTTGCATGCCTAAACATTAACATTGTGTAAGACACTGGTATAAAGGAGAAAATACCACATAACAGCCTTCAGCAGAGTATAGGAGCTAGGAACTCCGTTCTAGTGGAATTATAGTTATAGTGACCGTTCGACTTTGATTTGAGTTACTGTCTCCTACAGACAAAAAGTACTAGCACAGAACATACACTAAACACTCGCTTGTGTGTGAGCATTTTTTTTCAAATTCTAGGTAATTACTGATCTTCAGATTTTACAGACATGTCATTGTGCACCTGACAGAAATTCATTAGCAAAAGTTTGTTAACAGTGAATTGCTTGTAACGTGAAAACCATTGGCTTACTTCACATGAAATCCAAGTATTGTGATCTTTTAGGTCCTTCTATCAGTAATAAGGCAGAAATATGGAGTAAGTTTCAATTTTGTCAATTTAGAAGCAATTTACTATCAACACCATTTTGCTTAGAGCATTTGATGACGACTTTCTGCCAGGCGCACGATGCTATATCCTTCATAAATAGCCTAAGGGCATGAGTTATGTTCTGCTGTGCTGCAGTAGGTGTGCAAATAAGATTCCCTGCCTTTAAAGCTATGTTGATTTCAAAATTCTTCCACCTACCTGGAGGTGCCTGGAGCACCGTCCCTGGGGTTCTGGTGGTAATGTGACCTCTTCTGCACTCAACCTCCTCACCTTCTGTGATAGTGACGACTCCGGCAGAGAACTGATGGATGAATTCAGGTAGGCACTGTCTACAAGCTGTCAGGAGAAAAAATAAAACAGTGCACATCACATACTTCATTTGATTTCTTCCAAAATATTAAAGTGCTAACTTCTTTAACTTAAAAAAAACAACACATTTTTAATTTGAACTTCAGGTTTGATTAGATTTCTTATGCAATTTATTGAAGGTTGTCTGGCAGAAGGGTCCTAGTATATGTTCCTGGCAGAAGGGCCTCAACACTAAATTGTCTCTAACTTGAAACCCATTGGCTCTTTTCACATGACATTAAGTAGTGTGATATTTATAGATCTTTCTGTCAGTACTTCTGTTATGTGCAAATATCAAATAAGGCAATATTTCTCAAATTAGAGAAAATTTACTGTTAAGGCCCTTCTGCCGGGAACATATAAATACTAATACACAATGAAATCATATACTGTCAGCTTGCTAATCAAATTTTGAAAAAAACAAACAAACAAATATTTTTTTCTATTTGAAAATCATTTTTCTCATTTTCTTACAATGAAAAAACCGCACAATATAATAGATACGGTAAAATTGTAATAGTTAGCAGTTTTGTAATTCACGGGAATGTTACAATGTAAAAAAAAAAATGAGAGTAGAATTGAAAGGAAATATTTTAGTTCTGTTATTATTGTGAAAGTTTAGACATGAGTTAACTACTGAGTCCGAGTCATCCCATCACAACAAAGCATCAATTTTACAACAAAAAAAAAGGTTGTAATTTGACAGATCATTGTTGGAATGCTGTTTACTTTGTTCACACAGTAGAAAATACCCAGTTTACTTGTATGCAAATGACGAGCCTGCATACATTCCTGCTTGAATGTCGGACATTTGCTACGGCGGCAATTGATCCAACGATTATTTCATGCACTAACCCTGACCTCAACCCTAACCCCAAACCCTAACCCTAATCCAAACACTAACTCTAACCCTATTCTGAACTGGAAACCCAATGGCAACCCTAACCCTAACTCTTTGTCTTCTGAGATATTGTCACCGGAGCAACTGTCACCGGTGCAAATGATGACATAAATGGTACCCTGGAGTACAAACTAAAAATCAGCCATTTTGCTGAATTATTCATTTACCTTTTTTTAGCACTGGACCCTGGGTTACAAAACTGTGTAAAAGTTATGTTTCAAGAGTGAAAATAACAACTTAAGCTTCATTTTTACTCCACTTTTCCCCAAGTTTATATCTATTTGCAGTGTTGGAGGTCTCGAGACTGGTCTTGGTCTCGAGACCAATCTCGAGACCAGCATGCTCTTTCTTGGTCTCGGTCTCGGTCTCGAACCATCTGGTCTTGGTCTTGGTCTTGGTCTCGAACCTTCTGGTCTCGGATTTTTTGGCCGAGACCAGCCCGAGACCAGCAACTTATTTGATTTTACATAAATTTTTTTATTCTTGTACATGTACAAACTGCAATTTTACGGCATGTATAAAGGGCATTCAAACATGCATGTAGAGTGCGTTCAAACATAGTTTTAAGACATATCTTCTACACAAGGACCGGCAATGGTGCGTTCTCTAACGCAATAAATTCTGGTCGTTCCTCTTAAAAAATAAGAAGAAGCATGGAATGAACATTCAAACATAGAAAAAGTAATGGAAGAAAGAGTAACAAAGAAAGACGGCAAGAAAGAAAAATGGAGGGATTGGAAGAATAGAGAGTCAAACAAAAGAAAAAAAATAATGGGACATAATTAAAGAAATTAAGGACTGAAAACAAAAGAAACAGGAAAAAAGAAAATTGACATCAAAGATAGCAGGAAAAGATAATTTTAAAACAGATAGAAAGAATGGAAATAACAAAGACATCACGACATGAAACCAAGAGAAAGAAGAAAGAAAGGAAGGAAAGAAAAAATCGAATGAAGAAGAGAAAAAGAAAAGAAAGGAAAGAGAAAAAAAAGATAAAGTGAAGAAAAGAGAAAGGAAGAAAGACATGGGAAAGACGTAAAATGAAAGAAAAATGAAAAATTGATAGAAAGGAATAAAGCAAGAAAAGAAAGTGAAAGGTAGACCAAAGTAAGAAAAAGGAAGAAAGATCAAACATAAGGAAATAAGAATAAAAGACATTAAGAATGAATGAAAAGGGAAGAAAGATAGATAGAAGGAAGGAAAAATGAATTTAATGAAAAAAGGCAGAAGGGAAAATAGAGAAAGAAAGATAGAGATGGGCAATTCTGTGAAAAATGTTCAGGCTCAAAAGCATGTAATCTGTAATAATTCAAAAATATGCTACAGTGATAAATTTAGTATCACACAATAGAACTCATCGAACTCTTGAATATGAGTGGTATTTGAATACATTTGAAGTATATTTAGGCATACTTTTCTTCAAAAAAACCCGTTTTCGTGCAAATTTTTCTTCTCTTTTTTGAAAAACACACAATCTTTGAGTCTCATTTTTTCATATTCATTGGCAGTTCGGAATTAAATCATAGCAGTTTATTGTTAAGAAAGAACCAAAAATGACTAATATTAGCTTTACATTATTATTCGAATGTTTTAAGTATAAATATAAGGACCTAAAAAAGTGTTCCAAGTTGTAATGTCCGTAACGCAGCATTTATGGTCCTGTATGGGATGTACTGAATCTGTTTTACCTAATTGTCATCCTACAACTTAAACAGGACCTCAGCACCCATTTCAGAAGAAAATTGGCTTCACTTCATGCTTAAGCTCACGAAATTTAATTAATGAAAGAAATAAGATTATTAACAACACTATATTTTCTTTATCTGATCTTTATTTCAGTAGCTCAGGCAAATGTGCTCATGTGAAAAAATATTCTTTTCAATTTAAAATTGTTTCTCAGTCGTTTGTGCAATTTGTAGCTATCATATTGACTCGTAGTCGTAGGCCTATTTTGCGTTAAACTTTGGGAGGCATTTTACATGTAAGTGACAAATGAAACAATGAAAATATAATTTTTAATGTTCTTTATTAAGTGTTACTTTTATTAAAACTTTAAAAATCCTATTACAGACTGATTGCAATGTGTAAGCAGTAGGCAGTCAATGCTGAGTAACAAAGTTGCGTTATCCTCAAAACATGCACAAATTAGTGTTAATTGAAACGCTGGTCTTGGTCTTGGTCTTGGTCTCGGAAAGTGCTGGTCTTGGTCTCGGACTTCTGGTCTTGGTCTCGGACCTCTTTTTCTTGGTCTTGATCTTGGTCTCGGGGTGTCTGGTCTTGGTCTTGGTCTCGGAAGGTCTGGTCTTGACTACAACACTGTCTATTTGTTGTGTGCTTGCACAGCCTCTGCATCATAACCACTGATCTCAGTGATCATAACTGCAGAAAATACACTTTTGGACACAAGAGGGTGCTTCACAATATGGCACACCGGGGTACAACGGTACCCCGGGGTAACGCGTGGTGTGTCAAATGTAGGATCACCTCCTGGGTTTAATTTGTGATTTTGTTGTTGTTGTTGTTTACCTTGACGTTTTCAATGTTGACCCTATCCTCGAGGTCATCGTCCAATGATTCTTGAGATCCGGTTCTTGAGACATCTCCACCGTCTTTCTCGTCTCCTTCAGAGGGTCTCCTGCCTTCCTCCTCCTCCCCAACATAAGACACTAAACCTGAGAAAAAAACCCCACCAGAACAAGGAGATATGACAGATATGACAGAATGACAAATCAATTCTCAAAAAATGAATGAAAGGGATTATGAAGAGGGGTGAAAATGCGATGTAATATACTTTTCATTTGTTGTTCTCTGTATTTTGACATTGCAACTACTGATTTATAATTTTTAACAAACGTGTCAGAAATAATTGTCAGAATTGTGAGCCTTGGTATCAGAGATGAAGTCGACGCTGGCCAAGAGGCCAAATTTTGCCTGCCTTGGCCTTGGCCTCGGACTGAGTCACGTGCACGAAGTCTATGGGAAAAGTATTTTTCCAGTGACTCGGAACGTGACTCGGAACGGTCAGCCTCGACTCCATCCCCGCTTGGTATTTGTTAGTGTGTTCATCGTGTCAGTGCTGGTAACCAGGGATAGCCTGGTGGTATTGTTGCAGCCCGGATGGAGTAACCCTGGCTCATTTTTTCTGACATATTGGTTAAAAATTATGGATCAGCAGTTGCGATCTTATAAATACATTAGAAAGACAAACAAAAAATATATTACATCGCAAGTAAATTCTCTTTGAGTGATGTTCGATGTAATTTCTGGCCTTTTAATTCTTGTATTTGAAATATAGTTCGCCCTCAGCGGTATAGTCCAGATAGGCTTCAACGACTATTCTGTTGACATCCTTTTGCTTGTATGTCATGTGCAAAGGGCCAGTAACTGTGTTTACAGCATGTGCCTTACACTGTTAAACGCAGAACCAAACAGAAGAAATACAGTACTTGATAAAGTGGAGCAATTTGAAGAAAGTAGTTATAGATAAGGATTAGAGCTCGGGTATACAACAGGGTAAATTAATTCAAAACATCTCATCACCTTAATGGATGAGAAGGTGCCTACGTGACGCCATTTTTGCAAAAATAAGAACGAAAAAAAGTGAAATCCAGGGTGCCCCGCCGAAAAACTGAAAAAAATTCAAAATGGCCGCTCAATACTGTAAAATTGAGCATTTTATCGAGCTTTATGGCTAATGTTTGAATGTTTTTATTATAGTCGGTGTGTTTCTTTGGTGTAAACAGTGTCAAGCGAATACATTTGTGAAGGTTTCGTGAAATTTTGATTTCGTGTTACAAGAAATTGGCATCTTTTTACCAAATTGCCTTGAGGGGTTTTCCTCAATATCTCGGCAGATCTCTTGTCCGCTGCCGCTAAGAATTCCTGGCTAGACGAGAATCACTGGTTGAACCGAACTCATTAAATTTAAGCTGAATTCATCTCTATACTGTTGTTGTAGCACAAATTTTAATGGCTCTCAGGCAGTCTCCTATTCTAAGCATAGGTTCAAACGAATCTTTCCAACGCTGTACATTTCAATTAGAACGCTTAGGAACACACGAACACGGACACTGTAGCCGAACGAATAAAGTAAGGATGTTCAAATTTCACTAGCAGGTAAAGATGATGATTATCTTTCATCCGATGTTCTTTGGAACATTTAACTGGTGAAAGTTAGCAAGTAATTATGAAAAGCGCCCTCATGCTAAATTTTGACCAAAAGCGCCCATTCGGCAAAAACGAAAAACCCAAATTTTATGAAACCTTCATTAATGAGTACCTAGGCATCAAAAACACACTAGAACACCCCAATATCAAGAGAAAATTCCCAGAAAGAGCCCCAAAATTTCAAAAAAACTACATTTTAACATGTATTGGCGGCCATCTTGGATTCGTTAGTTTTTCGGCCTGGGCACCCTGGATTTCGCATTTTTTCCGTTCTTTTTTTGCAAATACGGTGTCAGTACACATCAAGTCATCAAACTAGGGTGTGATGAGCATGATCAGAAAATGTAACCTAAAATTGGCCTTCTATAGCCCACCTCTAATACTTGACAGGAAAAGGGAAAGCAGGAACTAATGGGGACTCGGATCTCGTGACCTCTCCACAATTATTTCTCGTCTCCTTCACTGGCTGTCCTGCCCTCCTCTTCTTCACCGATGTACGACATCAAACCTGAGAATCTGTTCTGCTCTTATGATATCTATCTCTGTTTCGATAACCCCAGGAGACATGTCTTCACAAGGTAGTTTGACTAGATGTAGGGGGTGGGTAGTTTTCTGGCAGTCTGCTGCATTCCTTAAAGGCAGTGGATCTCATTTGCAAACATCCCCGCAGACCAGGAAAAGATAACCCATGCCCTTAGGCTATTGATGAAAGGCATGTGTGTGAAATTTGGGGGTCAGTTATTACCTAGAATTTGAAAAATGTGAAAGAAAAACAATAGCCGTTTAGTGTACGGTCTATGGTAGGAATTTTTTTTCTCGCGAGAAAAAAATTCAAATCAGAGTCTAAAGGTCACTATAATTCCACTAAAACTAAGTTTCTAGCTCCTATATTTTGCTAGAGGTTCCCAGATGGCATTTTCTTCTAAACGCCATTGTATTTACACAGTGTTAATTTTCAGCCATGCAAAAGAGATCCACTGCCTTTAAATATGTCATTGTAGGCTATAAAAGATTTATGTTTCTTCTTGTATGGCTGTAATGCTGGTGCAAAGCAAATATTTTCTTTGTGGAAAATAAACTCGTGGGGCTCGGGGAGGGATTTGGAGATTGGACCAGGTAATTTGTCTCATGTTTCTGGTTTGTAACTCAACTCAGGGTTTGGAGTTTAGGGAAATTTGATTAAAAAAAAGGCCTCATAAAATCATTTCAGTAATGTTTACATGTGGTATCAATCGAAGAAAAACTTGTCACTGCCTGCCATCAATGTGACCTCCATTTACAGTCCCAAGAATGTCCTCAGAGAACCATGCTGCCAAGTTTACTGTTTTTGGATGAATGACTGGGATTTTTTTCACCTCAAACACTGCCCACATTTCTGTTATCTGCATTCATGTTTGTTATTTTGACTGCTGTGTTGAACTATTCCAATCTGAACTTTTTCAGCTGTCAATGTATATCAGCTTGGTTCAGAGCAAATGGTCACAACCCAGTGATATCCATTATCCAGATACACGTACATTGTAGGCAACTGGATCGGGTCCCACCATTATTTCAATTATAATACAATTATCATTACTAAACCACGACTAACTCACTTGTAGTTGATTTTACGTTGGCTACGTTTCGTGGTTCAGCCACAGCCACATCCATCACATCGTCTTCCTCCTCGTCCGAGGCCACGTCCGGACGGCTTTCGTCCATCAATTTCTCGTCGTCCGAGTCTGACCCATAACTGACCAGGTGCAGCAAGCCTCGGCCACCAGCACCGCTAGGATTCTGCATCTTTATTCTTAGTGTAGTAAGTACTGCAACAGGAAAGGACAGAGAATTGAAAAGAGCAAGAGTACACCCAGACAAGTAAGGGGAATATAGTGCAATAGATGCTATACTACCCCTTACAGCTGCCTGTATTCTCCTCTTGGTAAATATTCAATATGTGTGAAGGCATGAAAAGGGGTTCCAACAGCAGGAACCTATTTATTTTATATCAAGACACAAAACTGTTTTATTCATGCCTGAACTAAATAAATCATGTTGGTAATTCATTAATGCTGAAATTATTTCATAAATTCATTCAGAAATGCATTTCTTAGCCTTCGAAAGTATCACACACAGTCTTGTAGCACATTTTCTACCACTCATGTGAGTGATTTTACACTAATATGAGAGTCTAAGCTCAGTATATTGGAGTTGTTTGAAGAGAAACCGATGATTGAAATGGCAATTAGTGAATATTAGCGCACTTGGACCTCTAACGTCCATGTTGGTATTGTCACCGTGCATGTACATTATGATCGCTGCCCACTGATAAAGTATTTGCTTCTGTCAAAATGAGTGCAGATCTATGTATGATAATGAGCCACTAATCTAGTATTTTCCTCCAATCAAAACAACAATCTTTACCAGAAGACGGGGAAAATTTTTCACACCACTGAAAATATTGCGATGTTGTCTGTACCACCCACAAGCCATTCAGCATTGGCTGCACTCATGTTTGCGCATGCAATGCAACAAAACGGCTGATTGCAGATGTGCATGCACCAAGTCACCAATGCTGATCAAACAATTTTGCCATAACGAGAGGGTTTACAGGTGTGCATGCTGCACAGTTCCACACACAGTTGCATTGACCATGTGATGTAACTCAGTCACGTGGCAGCTAGCCAGCGGTGTAACAGGAGCCTGTTATCGGGGTGTGGGGGAGAGCCAAAAATTTCTGGGTTAAGCTGTAGCGAGTGTTCAGTAGGGGCGCTGGTCCATAAACACAGATCGTCTTTGATAACAAGGATCGTCCCCGTTTATAAGGACTTCCTCACACTCTAAAAATGGGAAAGTTCAGTGCCCTTGGAATTTGCCGGTGCAAAATGAATGCGCTAGCTCCTATGATATAGGGTTTCAAAACAGGTCGGTGGGAAGATGGACAAGTCATTAAAAAAGACGGTGAACTGGGGTTATCAGATGACAGAGAATCTAT
>JZLH01S0422628.1:76399-89029 GCA_001188425.1 Eucidaris tribuloides
GTGCACACGGTGCTGTGGTCTTGGAGGAAAGAATGTGCAAGACTATGTTTTTTGGAATGTGTCGAAACTGGTTGTCATGGTTGATGCATAAAGTCGTCCTGATGGGGCGGCGGTTATTATCATCACCTTTTGTGATATTTCGCTTCGGGGGGTGGGGGGGTAGTTAGTTTCTCTAATTTTCTTTGTGATATATTTTGAGCTTGTTTTCACATTTCCATAGAAACATTTAAGGTCATGAATTTATTCGCACCAAAACAAGAAGGTGTTCTTCAGTTTTACATGTTCATATTTTTCTTATTCCCATTGCATACTCAGTGACAAAGGTACGTGCTTATTGGCTGACTGGTATCCACAACATGGACCTAACATAGCCTTTTCACTCATCATTGAATCTGGTGCTTGCATAGCAACAGCTCAAGGTGTTATTGGATGAGTGGATTGTTCCGATAATGATTGTATATGGATTGTTATTGGTCATGTTTTTGTCGGTTTAGTGGAAGATTCTTACGTAAGTCGCTGTAAATGTTTGATCTCCGGGATCAGATATTTCCAGGTTTGTTTTTTGAATTGTCACCTCTCGGATATTGGCTGTAATAGCACTGTAGTCTGCCACTCAGAACCTTGGATATAGATGCTCAGATCATCGCTGTCCGGCAGAAGGCCTAACAATAACTTGTCTTTAACTAAAACTCGATAAGTTTGGCCTCTTTTCACGCGTGAATCAAAAAGTAGTGTGATATTTTATAGATTCCTTTCTGCCAGTCTGTTAAGTGCTCAATCAACAAGGCAATATTTTTTGAATTAGAGAAAATTTACTGTTCAGGCCTTCTGCGGACAACAAAGAATAATATACTAATAGTATAGTTCTTAGACCTTTTACACCGGTGAAAATCTGTGATTACAAGTTGTAATTGCCATTCACTGCCTATCATTATTATCATATATTAAAAGGCACGTGACATATGAGAGAAATAAAAAATGCCTCTGCGGAACCAAAACTGGTTGAAAGATATACTGCGTACAATGGATACACCAGCTGTGAGTGTATCTCTGGCTGGAAGTTTTCTTGAATATGTTGGCTGCTTAAGCCAAATCAAGCAATGAAACATATAAGAGTATTTTGTTTCTTGGCAGCCCTGATAGGAAATAGAATCCCATGAATCTACACACAGCCAGATTTGTCGGTCACAAGGCATACTGATGGAAGGTTATTTTAAACAAGTCAATTTTATTACAAAATTTTCTCAATAGAATTCCTTAACATAGTATTACTTGATTCTAGTAATTGTTTTAACCAAAGTTGAGGACTCCCCAATCATGTCATTTACCTTTAAGCCGGTGTCTGAAAGCAAAATAGAATCACAATTCAAGTCAATTGCAAATTCGAAATCATTGTCCAGAGGCTTGTTTGCTAATTATGATTTGTCAAATCACAGAGATTTTCCTTCGTGTGAATGGCTTGTTGAACCCTCTAAAAAGCAATTTGGATGTGGAGTTAAATGTTATAGCTTTCACATTTTTGGCGCGTTGCTACAAAGCACATGTACAGTGTTATATGCCCTGTGATCCGCCTTACATGCGTTGGATTGACAGGAACAAGTAAGTCAGCGGAGGCCTCTTAAAGGTTAGTGGGAATGATTGGGAACACTTGAAATGCATCAGAACCAAATGAGTTGAAATAGATTTACCACTATACACCAGCTAGGAGCTGGATCTCCCAGCTGGAAGGATTATGTCTCCAAAATTGTTTAATTGAAGGAGAATCACAGCATGAACATGATTCTATTGGGCACAATAAAATAATAGGCCCATAGAGACCTACGCAGAAAGGGTTGCCTGCACGAGAATATTGACAGTAGTTATTTTAGAATGAGTCAACGTTTTGACTTCGCTTGAATCAACGTTTGATCTTCAAGATTGCTCATTATAGAATCCTTGCTAGTTTATTGATTCTAGAGTAGTTGTCAAGCCCATGTTGAGACTTACCCCATCAGTGTCATTTACCATTTAACTAGATTTATAAATTCTTAATCTGTGATGTCAGAGATTTGTTATGTGGTAAGGTCATTAATTCCAATTTTGAGATTGCAATCTATTTTCAATGACCCAGAAAAAGAACTAAACATAGCAAGATTTGAACTGAATTTTAGTGCTGACAGCAGTGGAGTCGCTGCTAACTGCTCCCAACAAATTCGGACCCATATATTACCTTTTGCCTTCTGAGCCCATTAGCGTTTCATATTAACATCCTCATTTCAGAATATTCATTCAGGTATCACCTTGTTAAAGTGAACCCATAGTCTCTGTAATTTGTTCATAGCAAATACATTTAAATGTGGACTTTTGATGTATTGAAAGTGACTACACAATAACAAAAATTACCAGCTCGATAAACATAAATTATGACTGGAAAGATGTTATTTCCCCCTGATCTTAATGACTACTTTTATTTAAGACTATTGGTTTGTAATATATAATAAATTTACTGATTATGTAGCATCCATGTTCAAGGGTGATTGTACACTCACTGTGACACACGTTAAATAATATATGTGATAGTTATTGCGCAATCAGCCATTTGCTTTTAAATGTACATTTTACCATGATTTATTGTTGTCATACTGTCCATTATAGATGACAATTAATAATATTACTTTATAAAAGAAAGAACATTTAGGTTGAAAAAATTTTAGCTTTATGCGTAGAACCTTTTTGGTGAATCTATGGAATATAAAATGTTTAAACTATACATGTATTGATGAATGTATATATTTGATATTATTAGAAATTGTAAATAATAAATGAGTAAATAAATGAATAAAATACATTAAATCAATTAATAAAATCATTAGTAGATAAATAAACAATATGAATAAAAAATTTACTTTTAAAGCCCAAGTACTAGGTTTAGTCAATCAGCGTTTTCGTCCACTTTCACGAAGTTTCTAGATTCACCCCAGATGTCAGAAAACAATATTCAAACCTACTGAAAATTGTCATAGATGACAAAATGTGATGTTTAGTTTATCAGAGAGCATGTAAGCAGTATTACCTAATGAGATGGAAGAGTTTCGATGAGCAATTTTCATGGGCATGATAAGTTGTATAGCGTCTATCCAAAATCGTAATAACAAAGAATTTCATTTTGTTATCATTTATCAAAACTAGACTACTTGGGGAGCTTTAATAAATAAATTAGATAAATAATAAAACGAAACAATATAATAGTATTTGAACCATTTACTTATGGGCCCAGTTTTGTCTAAAAACTGATGTTCTGTAAATATACAAAACTTAGTAAATACAACATTGAATTAAATTCAAAGTTCAACGATTTAGACTTAATTAGCCAGATCTCCTTCAGAACAAGAATTTGCTTACAGAAGCATATGTTTTCATCTGTTATGTTTTGTTTGTTGTGCACTGCAGCACAGGAGTGTTTTATCATCCCCCTTACAATGAAGTAATTGATGTACTCAACCACGGAATTCCAATGTATGTCAAGAAAAAAAATGCAATACTTTTAAAATTACATGAGGACTGGTGCTTGAATATACAAAGATTTAGCCATGCGTAAGGTGTTGAGAACACCTCAGTGCGCTCTGCAAAAAGACCAGCTCCAAGATGGTATTTTGACCACCAAGAACGTCGAGTAAAACGCGACGGCAGTAAAGAATGAAAAGGGCTGCTTTTTTTCACATGCGCGAAGTAAGAACCCATTAATCTTGGTGGATAGCAATTTGGCCGATGGAGTGTTGTAAGTAATTTATTTGTACTTGCGCTACATGATTAGTATTAATTATGACAGCCCTGCCTCCGTCAGATTTCCGCTGATTGCAGTGGCTACTTTGTGGTTTCGACTGCATCAAGGTGTGATTTCCAAAGCGGCTTTTAAAGGGTCATAATTTCGAGGTCCCAGATAACCAGTTAGCACATTATCCAATGTTACTTGTGAGAGCTTTTAAACTACTCTTCGAGTCATCACATATACAGTTATCATGTATGTAAAGTTAGTGGTGGTGTGTTGAGGGTGCAGGAAAGGGAGGTGGGGGTGGGGGACAAGACCAGCTGATCATATACAATGACATACTGGATGTCTTTTCGGACACAAGGGAGGTTGAGAACTGATTTATGTTACCCTTTCGAGGTATTAAGAACGAGTATCTCGGCTTGGGCGTACTAGCGGGAATGTGTGTTATATTAGAAATTAAGACAGATGGTTGATTTCACCCCGCAGCGGGTGACGCTAATAGTGGGTTTTCGACGTAGCATACTCCACAGTGGTTACACAAGTAGAATTTTGTCACTAGAGTTCCCCACTGTTGTGAACACGTACATCAAAATTTTCCATTCGCGATCCCAAAATTGGGGTGAATACAAGAAAAAACCACTGCGTAGCCGTATGTACTTGTAACGATCAATATCGATGGTCAGTCGCGTTTCCATGGTAACAAAACAAGTTTTGACCGTTGCGGGTTAAGAACGAATTATTTGACTTTACTATACAGCAGAGGGTTGATACGATATTTGAGTGTCAGACGGCGCGTAAGCTGGGCGAGTGAATAATGGTCGGGCTAGATAGCCCCTCCCCAATGTAGGGAAGATGAGGTCTTTTAGCTGAGATAACCAGATACGAACTGTTTTGGGATTTTATTCATTTGGTCTTTCCTTTTTTTTTGGGGGGGGGAGAGAGGTGTCTTCTCGTTAGTGCATGAATGATTCCGGGCGTCGATCCAATGTATCGGTTGGGGGGGCGGGCAAAGAAAAAATGCCCAAAAATTTTTCGGCAGCGCTCTGGCGCGCCAAATCGTCAAGCAAAGTTCTTGCGCCGCAAAGCGCACCGAAAAATTGCAATTTTTCTTTATGTTTATTTACAGTATTTTATGTAACCAGTGATTCACATGGTTTTATAGTGTTTCCAATCCAGCCTTTTCAACAACATATATTCCAAATGCATATTATGATTTTTTTCAGTTGTCATAATCTATTGGCGGGGGTGGGGGCTCAAATCGATTATGTTTGCCCCGCCCCCATAGTTTTCATGGGGGGGGGGCGATATCGCCCCTCTATGAAAAAACAGATCGACGCGCTTGAAGTTGATTCAGCTTGATCAGATCTGCCCATTGAGTGACAATTTTGAATATTTTATTACTGTTGGAAATTCTAGATTTACCGGTCAGCATGTAATGTATTTAAAATGTCTTTTGGCAATTTATCTAATAATCAATCATTGCCCACCCCCCAAATAAAAAAAAAACAAAACAAAAACGCATGGTTGCTTGATTCCCGCAATAGAATATTATTCCTATTTCAAACTCTGCCTGAATTCTTTGTTATTTCCTTCTCACAAAATTAACTTATGGGATTAAACAAGAACAGAGCAATCACTTCTCTCCCATCCCACCCACACACACCTCATCACACACCACACACACATCACACACACACACACACACACACACACACCACACAGCCACACAGTACACACAACACACACACCCAAACCCTATATCCACCCACACACACTACACACAACACACAACACACACAATAATGCATATCAACACACAAAACCAATAACATACATACAACACACACACACACACACCCAAACCCACACCCCATCTATATATCTAATACTATACAGACACTAACTACACACCACATACAACCACTCTCTTTAAGTAACTACACACACACTCCAACACAACATTCATACATACAAGCTCATTTCACTACACACAATATCATTAATACAGCACTAACACACAATTAATATCACACACACACTCCATCACACAAATACAACATACACACCACTCTCTTCTCACACCATCACTACATCACAACATCCACACACACTATAACTATAAACATACGATAATACAAATAACATATACACACAACCACACACTCACTTCACCATCACTTCAGCTAGTTTCTCACACAACACACACACACCACACACCACAAACACAACAACACACAGCACAACACATACACACATACACAAACACACACATTAAAGTTCCTGAACATACCACATAAATGAATATTAGCATATTAAAAATCATTGTATTAAATCTCATCGAGATTTTAATTCTCATATTTTTGTCACACCACAGCTGTTGACACAGAATTAAGATCCATAAGGTTTATTACAATGTGATACAATCAGTTACAGACACACTTTTCAAAACACCACTACACATATGATATACATGTACAAGGGAAACTGATTTTTTAACAAAGCATAGGTCTCCAATTCCATGACTGGCTTTCTGTTCTGATGAATGGTTTTTGATCGAAATGGCCGAACCTTAAATTAATTTGTTGATGACAATGTGTTACCCTCATTGGATGAGCATAATTCTGTGTCGCCAAGGTGCTAATAATCCAATGAAAAAAATGTGTCCTTATACATGTATGATATATCAATGTACAGTCTTAATCTGAGTAATGTTCTAAATTTGACATCTTTTCGTATTAAAAACTTTAGTACAGTACAATCAAAATACTAGTACTGACCTTTTTCACTGTTTTCACTATCTTGAAATTCAATGTCCAGTGCGTCAATAGTCATAGTTTTGAAAAGTTTTCTAGATATATCACAACAGAGGGGGTGACCTGTTCCGGGGCGGGAGGGGTTGTCTCCCCTATTTTTTCAATAGTAGAAATAAAAATAATGGCGGAGTTTGGTGTTTTCCGAAAAAATTATTTCCCCGTACCGCCCGCCCACTTAAATTTTCATTAGGGCCTTTCGGCTGATTACTTTGGCCGCAAATTTTGGCCGACAAAAACTTTCCAAAACACAGATTTCGCCCGCGCCTCCCCTAAGATTTTTATCCCTGACACCGCCCCTGCAAATAAGCATGCAATTATTTTTAAGAAATACACATTAGATAAGCCAAAGCATCAACTTTTGCCAAAACAATCGATATCTAACCGAAGTCCCTAAAATAAAATGAAGTTCAGTAGTCGTGATTGACAAAATATGAAACAACTGGCTCTCTAACTTCCTGCAGTCTATTTGTATCCAATTGTGGATTAAAAATTAAACTGAATTATAACCCTTGAAATTGTAAACTGTGTTATTCACAAGAAGTTAAGTACAGAAATTGCTCAATCCTGTCAATTTTATGATTGCATTCATTTTATACTTCAAAGGTTTAATTGCATCACACTATTCTTATCATCATTCATGGTTAAAAAACACAGCACCAAATGAGAAGCCCAACAGCAAGATTTTCTCTTCCTGCACATATGTTCTTTATCAATACATTATTAGTTAGAACTAATTTGGGTAGATTATTGCCATACAAATTTCTAACATTTTCTCAAGGGATTCAATAAAATATAATTTGTTTTTTAGACTAATATGCTGAAAGTATTTGTATCCATAGTATTCTGTACGAAAAGAGGGAATAACTGATGTCTGTTCATGAGGCAGATCGAATGATATCCAGCAATGACGATGACCGGACTCTGTTAAAATCATGTAATGCCATGGCTAACAAGAGTCCACCCTCATAATCAATTGCAATATGGTTTGGCATCTCATCAATTTATCACTGATCCTGATCCTGCAATGAAGAAAATAAGAAAATATTATCATAAAAACAGTTGAATTCTGGATCTTAAACATGACAAAGAAAGCATTGAATCAATCACCTCAGATGTTAGTTACGTTAGCAAATCAGCTATTTAGATTATGTAGCGCTCTCAGTTACCATCATGTGTAAGAAACTATATTGACATTCATAAAATGTCATATACTTGGACATCTATTATCTGTAATCATGATATGATATATTCTCTTAACTGTTGCCGAATGCTAATGAAAGATCTGAATCACCGACTCATTCATGACACTGCTCGGCTCTCGCTGCTGGCGCAATATTCCTGGTGCGCCGGAGCACAACCACACAAGTGAAGGGCTGTAGTATACAATAGATGCTATTTACCCTTACACCTGTCTAGTATTTCTCACTCGTAAACCATGTTCATTCATGTGTGGAAGGCATGAGCAAAAGCGTTTAAAAAATTCTGGCACCTAAAAGTTTAATAATTTTTTTTTTATTACAGAAATAATGTTTAAAGCCCAAGATTAGTTCTGTGGATTTTTGTTATGTATTGTAGTAAAGGTATTTCACACCAATGACACAGATTCTGAAATTTCTTTGTTTTTATAATTAATTATTAAGATTAATGATAAGGACTTCTCTTTGGGCGGGGGGGGGACCCCAAAGATTTTCAAATTTTTGACTATATTTTACATTATGATGCATCAAGAGTTATGGCAGAGTTATTAACACTTATTGAACCCTTTGGAGCTTGCGCTATGCCTGAATAATATAGCGAAAAGTCAGGGACCCCGAAAATCTCGCGGGGTTACGCCCCCCCCCCCCCAATCCCCGAGATTTCATTCTCGGGGTAAGCCCCCCCCCCCGAATCTCCCCCGACGACTTTTCATTAATTGACGGAGTGACCTGGGCCTGGACGAGCAACACGGGAACTCAGCCCGAGAGCGCAGCGCGTACAGCCGCTAACTAGCCGCTGAGCTAGCGAGACGCCCAGTGCTAGAAAGCGGGTTCATAATATGCCTCTAAAACAATTTTCATGATCTTTAAATTCACTGAAATTAATATGGGAACTTACCTATGAAAGATGGTGCAACGTTCCGTGTGTCAATGGTTATAGTAACCAGTTGCAACGCACAAATGTTGCATTTTTGCTCAATCAATTCACAAGACTCCATCGGTTACTGTGCAATCATAAAGCAAAGCTGTCATCCACGGTAATGGCGGCGATCTCTCCTTGCATCATGGTCTAGGCACATGTAAAACTCTTTCTGATTGGCTACTGGCATAGGGGCCCCCAATTAAAAAAAAGGTGCTTGTTACCCGCTGCGGGGTATATATACACTTCCTAAAATTAATTGTCTGCAATATGGGTTATTCTGTACCAGTAAGTCACCTTACCAAGTTCAAAACAACTGTATAGCTCAAAAGTAAAGCTACAGGTTAACAATGACCACAGTTTAAAAAGATGTGAGCTACATAATCCTCAAGTGTCTTTGATAAGGTCTAAAAATGAAGCCCTGAAAAAGTTGTATTCAAAATGATTATTTAGTGGCAGTGCTCTAAGGTCTAAAAATGAAGCCCTGAAAAAGTTGTATTCAAAATGATTATTTAGTGGCAGTGCTCTAAGGTCTAAAAATGAAGCCCTGAAAAAGTTGTATTCAAAATGATTATTTAGTGGCAGTGCTCTAAAAAAGTGAAAATCTACAAGTTGACCGGATTCACCAGTCCATTTCCTCCCATAGACTTACTGGGTGTAGATCTAGGCTATTTTGTACGCCACCCGAGTACTTATTGTTTATTTATTCATATCTTGCCAGTGGCGGCATAAATTGCCAAACTTTTCTATTCTAGGGTGTCCATTCAAACGCTACTGTGTAGCTCAGATTGCACAGTTTGACAAGTTTTTAATTTGAACCTCAATAATGTTAGCCTGTATCTGTACTTGATTTTTGGTGATGCTCTATTTAAAAAATAAAAAATATAAAAAAATATTCAAGGTACACCTATTGAAGATGATTTGATTTCAATGAATCATGCATTCTTTGTAGAATCCAGCTTCAGATATTTCATATTTGGTCCAGTCAGCCATTATTGATTTACTTTCTGTTAGCATTTTTCTCGTGAACTGTACATCCTAATGTCTTCTCTGAATTGTTTGCTGCTTAAGTGCAAAAGGCATTATATGTGTCACATGTACCAGCAGTAACCAGACAGTTTCTCCTCTGATAATATATCAGAAGACAAATAGTTGTGGTTACAGTTCAGTTGCCATTCAGAACAGAGTTAGGGTTAGGGGTTGGGTCATTGTTAGTGTTGATGTATTAGGGTCAGTATTTATATGAAATAGTCATCTGAGCAATTGTTGCCGCAGCAAATTCATGGAACCGTACCAGTACAATGTGTAACACGAGTTATTTTTATGTTATTAAATTTCAGTCACTACGAGCATGTGAGGCAATGAATGGCTGTCTTCTTTGTTTAGCTCAAGAATATCCCCTCATCAAATTCTGCGCAGTCCGGGCTGATGAAGTGCAAACAAGTCAACTGTTTGTAAGTAGAAACTTATAACATTTTGAGTGTTTACCAACTGTTGTAATTTGAAATATGGCAATGTGGTTCAGTTTATTTCTTGCAAACATAGTATTGTGTATGCAAATCATTGATGATTTATTTTGATCCAAATGTAAGTTGGATGTATTGTGAAATTGTAAAACCAATTTTTGGGGGGACAATTTACATAATACTATAGAATTGATATAAAAATTAATGGAAAACGTGACAGTTGCGCATATTTAACTGATTACAAGATCATTTAACCCGTTGACTACGAGATTCTGTAAATCCCCATAGTCTTTGTACAGAGCCAGTCCGGTTCCCGTAAGCAACGGGTTAAAAAGGGAGAAAAAGAGAGAAAAATATTCTGGTAATTCAACAAAAACTGTGAAAATATGGCTACAGAAATTTACTGGATTTTTGGCATATATCAGTATTATTGATAGCAATGAGTGTATTTTATTACATTTTAATGTGAATGAGAATTCATGTGTAACACATTTTTAAAAATGAATGACACTGGAGAGACTGACATAGGCACTAATCAGTTTCAGTTTGTGTAAATGCCTTGATAATGACAAGATAATATTTGAAAAATCAGTTGCTATACTTTGTAAACAGAATATAAATATACAGATATGACACTGGCATAGATGCTAATCATTTTCAGTTTGTGTAAATGCCTTGATGGTGGCAAGAAAATATTTGAAAAATCAGTTGCTGCATGTACATGTTGTAAACAGAATATTGATATACAGATTTTTCAAACCAAAATGCAAGGACTGTCTGAATCTTGTGTCTTTAATGCTAAATTTCCTATTAACTGAATGAAGACATGCAATTGTGGTACTTTAAATGGCAAGCATGTACTCAGTACATGTATGTGCAAGTCAATTCTGAATAGTGATTGTTTATTGAATAATTTAGGTATCTCCCTGGTGACAAAATAGTAATTTCAAGCTAATTGAAATACCACCTAATAGCAAAACGTCCCCTCCCAATACACACAGACATCAGTTGGGGGAGGTGTTGTTACTGATGGTTTCCTTGGTGTGACATTATTAACCCATTGCTTTGGAGATTCTGTGATTCCCATATAGTTAATACATGGTATATCTGGTTTCTGTCATCATTGTGTTAATTGGCAGTGTTTTATCCTTGGGTATGACATTTTATCCTAGTGTTAACCTGACCCTGGCCCCTGGGATACTGTAGATCACAAGCTATACATGTACAGTACTAGAGCTGACGATATTTGATCTAAACCTCATTTGATTTATTGTGGAAAATACATCGTTGGACATCAATAACACGATTTATCGTCTAAGTTGAAAAACAGATTTGTGATGAATATTAAGATAAATCTATTTTAGGCTTAAATTGACAGTGCGCCCTGTAGGGCTGTTATCAAAACGTACGTGTAGTCAAAACAATGTTGCTTTCTGTAGACCCTCTTGTAACTAGATCAGGAGATTCATGGTACCGATTGTTACTTGTATGCAGAGTATTCATAGCTATAGGGATATCTTGGTCCCTCCCACTTCAGTGCATGCATTTACTCCATTAGGTTTTCATAATCGATGATATTTTGGGCCATATCACGCCTCTAGCGATATTTTGAAAAAATCATGAGATCATTATCGTGTACGTACATGTAGGCCCTATTCAACATTTTTTCAACATTGAGTAATTTCGATATTGCCAGCGCTATACAGTATATGTTACATGTAGATACATGTAGCTCCCGTGGTAAGGTAAAAACCCTGTAGCATGATACAGATCGGGCCCCACCCAATCATAACTCCATCAAGAAGTGAACAATGAAAACCTTTTACCACATTCTGAAAATGTTTTCAAATTAATATCTCTGAACCTGTTGGAGACGATTTGATTTCACTATAACGCACATTTTCCATAGACCCCAACATGAGTTAGCTTGTCTCCAACGAGTTAATAAATTTGCTGTCACTATACAGTGTGTACTTAAATGGGATAGGTGTTCAAAGAAATTGCCAATATCCCACAGAAGCTGCATTGGTTCTTTGCTTATGGGCATTTCCGCGAAAAATGTTACCCGAGCTCAAAATCATGAAATCTGTAATAATTCCAGAAATATATGTGCTACAGTGATAAATTTAGTATCACACAATAGAACTCATTGAACTCTTTAATTTGAGTGGTATTTGAATACATTTGAAGTATATTTAGACATACTTTTCTTAAAAAAAACACGTTTTCTTGCAAAATTTTTTTATCTTTTTTGAAAAATGTACAATCTTTGAGTCTCATTATTTCACATTCAACAGCACTTCAGAATTAATTTATGGTAGTTTATAGTTAAGAAAGGACCAAATATGACTAATATTAGCTTTACATCAGTTATCAAATGTTTTTAAGTATAAATATAAGGACCTAAAAAGTGGTCCGAGGTGTAATGTCCGTAGCGTTAAAAATGTAATGTCCGTAACGCAACATTTATGGTCCTGTATGGGAT
>JZLH01S0422673.1:6244-17447 GCA_001188425.1 Eucidaris tribuloides
CCACACACACACACACTACTACACACACACACACACACACACACACACACACACACACACACACACACACACACACACACACACACACACACACTTACACACTTACACACATACACACACACACACTGATACACACACACATACACAGCCACACACAGACATACATACATGCATACATACACACAACAACAACAAAACCAACGACGTTAATTTATGTTAAATCAAGTTATATTCAAGTGGGTGTCATAACCATAGGAATTTAATTGAAAACGTACTTCATCTCAAAATATTACATAAGGTGCAAATTCAAGATAAACTTTTTTAAACAACAAAACAAGGTTTAGGGGCATAAATAACATGAAAAACGTAAGGTGTGTGTACATGTATGAAGGAATTGAACTTTGAACCTTGTCTATCAAGTATCAACCAACAAGGACTGTACGCTGAGCAATAGTTACCCGGACTTATATTCCCACTTAGACCTCTTCTTGTGGCTTTCAGGCTATAGACCAATTATATTCTCTTTCTCCAAAAAAAAAAAAAATCCTGATCTATTTTATTTTTTTCCTCTATTATTAGTAGGTCATTAATTCCTCCAACATAAAAAAAAATGCAGCTCCTGTCCACATCAAATTTCTCTAATAGTTTTATTTATGTTAGCTTCATATATATTTTCAATAACATTCGATAATTTTGATAAACCGGTACATTTGGTTTCATTAAATTTGCAGTTCGTCAAACCAAGGTTATAAAGAGTATAATGTAACACTGGCCGTAATCGAACTATCAGAGTTTTATCGATGGATCCCTGGTCTAACAATCACAAAGTACGTAAATTCTACTTTCATAAACACCAAATCAACACACTTTCCAAAGAAACCTTGCCTTTAAAGATGCATCTACTGACAGAGGCGTCGATCCTAGGGGGCAGGGGGACGATCCCCCACCCCCACCCCCACCCATGAAAATATTGGTGGGCAAACAACTTGAAAAATTTCTAATATGCAATGCAAATATATGTTTTCAAAAGCATTGGAAAGCAATATAAAACCATTCAACTATGTAACACCCCACCCCCTCACCCACCCACACACACTCACACACACTTACTCACACACACACACACACACACACACACACACACATCAACCCCACACAACACACATCAACACACACACCACACACCACACACTTCAGTCACACTGTCAACATACAACACACACACTGATACACACAACTACACAGCCAACCACAGACAAGCATACATGCATACATACAACACAACAACACACAACAACAGACTGTAATTTAATGTTAAATCAAGTATATTCAAGTGGTGTCATACCATAGGATTTTAATGAAAAACGTACTATCATGCGTCAAATGATTACATAAGTGCATAAAATCAAGATAAACTTTCTTAAACTTTTATAACCAAGGTTATAAAGAGTATAATGTAACACTGGCCGTAATCGAACTATCAGAGTTTTATCGATGGATCCCTGGTCTAACAATCACAAAGTACGTAAATTCTACTTTCATAAACACCAAATCAACACACTTTCCAAAGAAACCTTGCCTTTAAAGATGCATCTACTGACAGAGGCGTCGATCCTAGGGGGCAGGGGGACGATCCCCCACCCCCACCCTCACCCATGATATATACTATAATATTCTACTTTATTACTTCATCCTGAAAAAAAATCCTTTCGAAATTTTGACGGAGAGGAATTATTTGAAATTATTCGAAATTATTTAAATGTTACTCTTGCCATATCATAAATTTTTGAGTATCTATATAGAAATTCAATTTAACTTTAGATTTTGTTAATGTATGATTAATAAATTTGAATTTAAATTGTATTCCATTTAACCTATTGTAATACTCTCGTAGTCGTATTTTTTTTATTTTATTTTTTTTGAGAAATCTCGATGTATTGGTTAATTCTTACTCGCACAATTTGTAAATCATGCACAATTCAGCTCTTGGCTGCCATGTTTGATTTGGAATAAAACCTTTATTGAATTGAATTGAATTGACACCCCTGTCTCCTGATGATCACTCTTTCAGACGTGGTACGTAATTAATCTTGTTTGAATTCCAGATGTTTGACAGGTGACAACTAATTATCAAGGTAATTCTTTGCATCTAAATGTATTTTATTATCAAGAAAAGTATTGACTACCTTTACAGCTATACATGTATTGTAAACAATTATTGACTCGCCATGCTCAGAAAAACTCTTAACACTTCAATAAATCTTACATGCAATGCAAAAGTCCTTCTTCCTCTGCTTTAGGAACTTCGATGTGAATTCCAACACCTCATCAATGCTTAGCGTTTCAAGGGGAAGATCGAACTTTTTTTTTACAAATATCATAACTTTAATCCAAATCTCGAGGAAAATGGCAAGTTTCATTTTACCTTTGTAGATAAGCAATCAACTTTACGACCATAAATTATCAAAGAGAAGTTATTTCGCCAATACTGACTAGAATTCACATATAAGTGAAGAAAATGACAATATATTTACGACGGTAGGAATTCCGTTTCAACATAGATAAAATGCAGGACATAAGAGTTCGCTCTGTTAGGGATTCCGGATAAATACCCAAAGACCGTCATTCCCGGAATATTGTCTACATTATACAGTGTGTCCCAGAAAAAGGGAAACCGGATTTCATGGCAAAAATATTCTATCATAATGAATATTTTCTTCAATGCATTAGGTATGATTGTAAAGCTCTGTTCCTCTTCTTTCATTTGATACATAACTTATAATTCACCGTTCTCGCTTTATTGAATTAAAACAATGGATATTGGTGCTACCAAAATTTCGTTTGCACGCGCATATTCCATCTTTCAGTGCATTTTCATGGTAGTAAATGTAATTATTTTTAAGAAACAAAAGCATGACATAAAAATTCATATTTTTTTCTTTTATCTGACACCTCATGCGTAAGTAGAATTAAAACATGCCTGTTTTAGCGTGATATTTAGAATGAATCCATTTTGAGGAACTGGAAGCGAGTTTAACAATGAGTTTCACGCACGGCTGACTTCACACAATATCTTGCTCGGGCACAACAATAGGCTCCGAGTCATGTTCGCAAGGTAATTTCTTGGTTGCTGGCTGCCAAATCCAGGAAACAGGGTTAATGAATGCATTTTGGAACATTTCTGAAAACAAGCATCATTTCAAATTGTCTTTTTTTCACTGATACATCGCTTATTTTTCACAAATGTGGTATCATATGAAAGAAGATAAAATCGGCTTTTCAATGATGTCCTTCAATGGCGAAGATATTCTGAATACATTCAATCATGACAGTTTGAATTTCAAATTTACTCGTGTAAATGATTTCATGACTGTGTCCGTTCTTATTGTCTTTGCTCAGCCATGCATGAATGGGAATCTCTGTGACTGGTATCAAATTAAAGACGAGAAAATATGCTTTCCAACCATGTACAATTTTCTTTTCATATTTGTTATTGAGATGTAAAAACATCTTCATCCATCTCGATTTCTTTTTTTCTGGGACACACTGTATAGCATATCAATATAAACTGTTTCTTAATTTGGGGTCAGAATTTCGACTATTAATCATGTCCGTTGAGGGCGGTATAAAATAGGAACTCCAAGTCGATGATGGGTTCTGTAGTAGCTGCAACGTTGAATTTTAACCATTTATATCAGTTATCCATCGTATCGGATCACTGAACTGACTCCCTTCTTCTTTTTAACAGTCAGAAATTCACACATTTAAAAAAAAATTGTCAATCAAAGACCTTCAGAATTCTTCTTCCCAAACACTGATTTGGTTGTTGTCCCTCTCTTAGCTGTTAGATTTCTACAGACTGGTGAACGTTTTCTCGATGTCCGAACTGGTCGAATCGGTGTCCACTTGTCGTAGAACTGTTTGGACGTCATTGATGACGTACTTTTGACCATCTCCTGCCGTCAAGAACTAGAGAAAACATGAAATTATTGAAGAAAACTTAAATTAACTATTATTGTAAACCAAATGCAAAAACGAGAAACAGATGTAGACTTCAGGAAAGTGTTCAGATGTTTGTTTTTAAAGCAACTGATTTTTTTTAAACGGGACATATGATCAAGGATTAGTGTTTGTGTATTTGAACCACGGAATTGATCATTAATGAATTATTAACGAGATATCATGCGAAATAATGTACATTGCGGTTTATCAGGCATGCAAATAACCAACCTTCTACATAACTGATACATATTGTCTGTTTGATAACTTGCAAGTTGTACATTGTCCAATGTGTGGTGCATGTTGAATTCTATGATTAACCATTTGATCTTTTGTCAGTATCAATTCAAAATGTTCCGTACGGTTCGAGATAATACTCGAAGCAATTATCATTCTCCTTTAAATTTTCCTTTAAATCTCCCTTTCAATACACTATAATGGAAGCCCATTTTAAAAAAAAATCAAACTTTACTACCTCACATATCTGACAGTGTGTGAATGGACGAATAAACACCGTAGATTACAAAAACTTTAGACAGTTATGCAGTCACTTGTAAAATATGTAATGATAAAAATCAGCAAATCAATTATTGTCAGCTGACGAAAATTGTACAACACAACAGTCAATGGGGAAAACTGTAATTGTCCTTCAATGAGTGTCACAGATCAAAGCACATAGTGATAGCTTTGAGTTGCACTTTTTTCACGGCTTCATTTTCAGAACTTATCAGAGACACTGATAGCATGGGAAATCATGCAGCTCATTTTTTTTTTAACTGGAAACATTGTTATATGATGCCTTTAAAGTCCTTGGTATGCAAAGCTTATATCTTCTTCTATTAATTTGTAATCTAGATCCTGCTCAGAAAGATTGAATATTTCAGAAATACGTCGATTTTTAAGTCTGTTACGACGTACCTGTCCTTTATGTAGCTCCAATCCCGGCAAGGAAGGGACGTTGAGTGTAAGGACAGGTTGGGGATTCCCCTCTAATTGTGAAGACCCAGCACCATCCGACGTCGACCCGACGGGTGTTAGCGGGGAGGGTACGAGGGAAGCATGCACCAGTTTACTCGCCACGTAGCGTGGGATGACATGAGATGGCGGGACAGGTAGGGGTGGAGTCAAGTCGATTACTACAAGGAAAGAGAAGAATGACTGATGTTACTGAAATGGAATTATCCTGTAAGGGTGCTAGAAAACACGGAGAGTGATTTGAGATAACGCGACAACTGGTTGGGTTGGGTTGGAATAAAATCGACATATACAAGAAGAAGAACGAGAAAAGAGAAAATAATGTCATTATTGAATTGGAATTAACATATAGAAGGATTCAGATGATGAGATGAGATGTCGGGAGGGGTTCGGGATTCCCCTCTGACTGTGGAGACCCATCTGACGTCGACCCGACGGGTGATAGAGGGGGGGGGTACGAGGGAGGCATGCACCAGTTTACTTGTCACGTAGCGTGGGATAACATGAGATGGTGGGACGGGTGGGGGTTGAGTCAAGTCTATTACAACAAGAAAGGAAAACAACTGTCATTAATGATTTGGAATTATCTTGGAAGGGTGGTAGGAAATATTGGTGTGGTTGGAGTCAAGTGGAGACCCATCTGACGTCGACCCGACGGGTGATAGGCTAGTATATGGAGTGTACGAGGGAGGCACGCACCAGTTTACTCGCCACGTAGCGTGGGGTTACATGAGATGGAGGGACGGGTGGGGTGGGTCGAGTAGATTACTAAATGGAGAGAGAAGAATGACTGTTGTTACTGAAATGGAGTTATCCTGTAAGGGTGCTAGAAGGGTGTTTTGAGATAACGGGTGGGTTCAAGTCGATAATTACCTGGAAATAAGAAAAGAAAACAACCGTCATACTGAAGTTGAGTTTAGGTGAAAGGAAACTAAAAGTCAAACCGCGACAGAGGATATTACTGAGTAAAGAGGAATGTTTTCTTGAAACTACTATTATAATCTTCTAAAGTCCTTGATATCCAATGGTATATTCTTAACACAGGATCTAGATGTTTTGACTAACAATCAATGTTAAAGAAATGCGACGGGTGATATCAGGGAGGGTACAAGGGAGGCATGCACCAGTCTACTCGCCACGTAGCGTTGGGTGAGATGAGATGGCGGGACGGGTACTGGTGGGGAGAGTCAAATCGATATGTACAAGGAACTACCACCGTCTGTGTTGAGTTGGAATTAGCCTAAAAGGGTGCTATGAGGCACAGAGGGTGAAGACTTGAGATGAAAGAACAACGGGTTACGGGTGGGGTAAGAGTCAATCAAAATAATACCTACACAAAAAAAGAAAATAATTCATCTTTGTTGACTCTGATTTAATCAAACAATATAAGGATATTATTGAATACAGAAGGATTTTTTTCTTGAAATTACGTCACACAAAAAGCACAAAATATTATACCAATTTTGGCGTATAAGTAAGCTATAACAATTTCTTATTTAGTTTCTTGTATACATCAAATTTTAAATCAGAAGTTATTATTCTTATATATTGTCAGTAACTTTTTTGACTGAATACTCCGGAATTGTGTGTATGTCTATTTAAACAAGCAAAATATTGAAAATATGTGGTATTTTTAATTGTCCGATCAAAGCTATTTTGATGTAAAATATTTTTCATTTGTCTCTCTCTGTATTTCAGATCGCAACTGCTGATCTTATAATTTAACAAAAATGTCAGAAAAAATGAACCAGGTTTCGAACCCCGCTACAGCTATCCGGGCTGCGACAATACCACCAGGCCATACTGGTTAACGGCCGACGATCGAGGAACAAATACCAAAGCTCACAATTCTGACATTGTTATATTAAATAGTCCAATGCGAACATTTTTATTATTATTATTAAATGAAAGGAATTATTCTGGTTGGCCATTTTCAGTATGAGCATTGTTTATGATTACACCACAATCTAGACAAGATTACTTACACTTCTCATGAAACGTATTTCCTATCAAACCCGTTTACATTGATACTACCCCGTTTACATTCATACCATCTGTGGTTTGTTGAACACCAGTGATCACAAGACCCCGGTCTGGCACGGGGTCCACCGTGTCGTCTATCCCTGCCTCTCCGGTCGGGACATCCTTGCCACCATCCAGCACGGTTGACATGGAAGACGTAAAGGCGATAGGAATGATGTTAGTGGAATACTGCATCGTCGGGTTGGGAATCTGGCTGCTGACAACCGACCTGGCAAGGAAAGAAAAACAAAGTTTGTCGATAAATCTCATCTTTAGCCTGACTATATCTAATTGATAAGAGACAAAGCGATGTGAAAAAATGTGTCATTAGTAAAAATGTAAATAAATGGAAATAGTTTCTTAAAAGAATTCACTCGCGTTGAACCAAAATGGTCAATGTCTAATAAAAAACAACTGAAATATAATTATGATTATAACTACAAACTATGCTTCATTCAAATTTAATCGAGCAGACATTTTTAGTTGTTATCGACCAAGATGCCAAGTAACATTTATAAACACATACAATAAGCATGGGATATTTCTGACGATGTTGTTAGCATATATTTCAGCTTTAAGTTTATCTCAGTTTTAATTTATTTCAGTTTTATGTAGGCAGGGTTGCCCTTTCAGTTAAAAAAAAACCCTGTTCTTCCAAGGGGCCCTGCATACAATAAAAAACAAACAAGATAAAAAATACATTTACAAAGACAACGGTAATACAATAAATTATTACAGAAAACTGAGGAGATGATCATCAGTAGGAAGCGAGTGCAGCACCACCCTCCCCTCTACTTCATGAACAAAGAACTGATACCAACTCCAAGCATTACTCTTCTTGGGGTCACAATCACCAGCACGCTATCATGGACTCCCTTCATCAAAGGCCTTGCGAAGAAAACTGCTAGGAGATTATACATTCTGGGACGTACTAAAAACCTCCTCCCTCTCCAAGCACGTATAATCATCTACAAGGCATATATACTCCCACTCATGGAGTATGCTTCTCCTATATGGTCCGGAGCGCGAATACTTTATTTACACAACTGTTTAGCCATATCAGTTAAATAGGCTCTTCAAACGACTGGCAGCCAAGACTGACGCGGGTATTTGGGATCGCACACTTATCGCATCACTGACGGTCAGTGTGTTGTCGTGACTGCTCATGTCGCCCTGATATGCTAGCTGTATTATGCTGCACATGTAAATGCACAGTGTACACAGTGCTCTTTGATCTCCCTGTTAGTGCATGAGTATATGCTTTCGGTTATACTTTTTCGTGTTTTCTGCCTTTGGATGTATGTGAGATCCGTAACCTATATGTGTGTTCTATCCGACTAGTATAAAGAAAGAGGCTACCTAACATCTGAGAAATTGTAAAGAACCTAATAACCGGTATCTATAATTATGTGGGGTTTTTTTTGGGGGGGCGCATCTCTGGCCTGAATATTCTTTCTGCACGTTTCTACATGTGCGAATTATTACTATCAAAGAGTGGTTTATTTATAAGAAACACATTATTACATCTAACACTTGAAATTATGGCTTATATAAGAAACAAATCAGTACATCTACTACTGCCCCACCTCCCCCGACTCCCCCACACCTTCACCACCACCACCACCCTCGGCCAAGTGTGTACAATCTGGCGTGCGAATGTATGAGGCATTCGTTCGCCGTGCGTGGCCGTGGCACTGCGTGCTTAGTGCATCACAGTGTTACTAGTACAGACCACTGAACTGTATGATGCAGACCGCTGACGACTTATACCGGTTAAGGCCACTGCACACTATGCGATTTTCCGTCGCACGACTTACCGATTTGCATCTGAAATAAATCCCGGAAATAAATCAGCGTGTACGAAATATAAGCTTTGTTTTTTTTTGTTTTTTTTCGGATCCAAGTCGGTGCAGTCGTACGACAAAAGTCATGTAGTGTGCGGTGGCCTTTAGACTCCTTCCTCAGAGAACTTCTTCAAAATTACTGAAAATGGCTAAACAGCTGTGCAAATAAAATATTCGCGTCCGGAGCAGGTTCTACAGTACTCATGCTACTAGACAGGCTTCAAAGGAAAGCTCTCCGTTTGCTGAACATCTATGATCCACTAAGAGCAGGAATTCTCCCTCTGGAACACAGAAGGAAAGTTGCATCCCTCTGCACTTTTTACCGACACCATCCTCCGAGTTAGCTCATATCCTGCCAAATGTAACAAGTCATGTACGCTTTACTCGATCTTCTGCGAGCAGTCACCCACATGCTGTTAGTATACCCAAGTCCAACACCCAGCTTCATCTTTCCTCCTACATCCCTAGAACAGCCAGGCTATGGAACTCTCTTCCTCCAATCGTGTTTCCTGATGTTCCAAACGTGGATCACTTCAAGTCCGCAGTTAATGCTCATTTGTTATTTTAGTTTAACATGTATGATTCCAGTAAGATATTGATTACTTGTGATGTAGTAAAATTGTATGTAATGGCTGCTTTTCATCTATTTAATGGCACCACCAGGCCTTGAATTTATGATTTAAGAAAAGGAGAGTAAAAGAAATGCAAATATAATAGTAAAACAAGAGAACAACAAGATGCATTATAAATAATCAAGTTTGAAAATATATGCTGCATTAATGAATGAGGCAAGGCTCCAAAAGGCAAGTTCAAATATCAAAATAAATGTTTACATTATCTTTTAAATGAAATAAGAGAAGTGGATGTCCTGACCAGGGGCGCAAATCCAGGGGGACAGGGGGACATTCCCCACCCTCCCCCCACGATTTTGAAAGTGGGGAACCCAATATCAAATGTCCCCCCCCCCACGAATTTGTAAGTGTGCATGATAAGCTGTGATTTGGCAAGTTAAAAATAAATTGGGGCGGGCACCCCTCCCTCCCCCCCCCCACTTGTCAGAAAGTTTTTGGAGGTTCCTGCGTGTAGTGCCCCCTTACATTTAAAAATGGATTTGCGCCTCTGGTCCTGACTGACTCTCAAACACAGGAGAAGTGATAGTACCCTTGACATTTTTACCTGGATATCATGGGAAGAACCTTGATCTACGACACCATGGGTTCAACGCACTTTTGCATGTCGGAGTCCTTGGGTGGATCCACGCTGTATGACGTTGGATGAGATGATGACGTGTCTTCTGGCGTCACTTGGGTGTCGTCGTAGTCATCGATGTCTAGATCAACATCGGGTAGTTTGAAACTATCAGGTACTTTATAAAGGTAAAATTGATGATTTGAAAAGGTGAATGTGAAATTTTATTGAACTCTTTTTGACAGTGCGAGTGGGAGGGATGATTGGCCGAGAAAAGTGGTTGACGGAGGTCAGTATGATCTGGTTAATTTTTTTTAAGTTTGACTAATTTACGGGATTATTTGCACACCTGTACTCGATATGGTGACCGGTCTTCCAGTGTCATTGCACATACTCTCGGGATCAACCTACCTATCCAAGACCGTGAAGCTCCTACAATAGACTCATTCAAACAATTACCCAAAACTCACCTCTTTATGCAATCCCTGTTATTTATGTTAACTTAGTTTAATTACAATTATATTCATAATGCTCGTTACGTAGGGGGAAATGAGGTAAGTTGAGTGAGTAGGTAAGTTGAGCCTCCCCTTGTTACTAGAAAACTGTAATAAATGAAAGCTGGTTTGTGCCCTCAGCATATTAAAAATCACTGGAACTAATTTTCAAACATGGGCCAGGAATGGAAGATATTTCTTGTTATTTTGGTTGTTTACACAGTCTTTTGACATTTTCTCATCATTGTACATTAGAGTGATTATACCTTCCTATTTGTGATCAATGGAAATTGCTTATTGTGTATGGATTACATTATAGATTATAGTAGATTTATGTGTAAATGCCATTGAGGCTTATTGAACGTTAAAATACAATATATTTTTTTTTTTCAAAATGGCGCGTGCGTGGTAAGATGGGACATAACATTGGGGTATGTTGAGCCCTGACTCACCTTAACCCATGATGTGGAAACATGTGGAAAAAAACATGGCTCAACTTAAAGACCCTGTATAACATTTGTCGCATTTGTCGCCGTAGCAAATATCGCCGGAGCATTTGTCGCCGGAGCAAATATCGCCGGAGCAAATGACGCCGGAGCAAATGTCGCCGGAGCATTTGCCGTCGGAGCAAATGTCGCCGGAGCAATTGTCGCGGAGCAAATGTCGCCGGAGCATTTATCG
>JZLH01S0422673.1:17998-28940 GCA_001188425.1 Eucidaris tribuloides
ACTTCCTACAAAAACAGGAAAGAGAAGAATCACTGATGGTACCTGAAACGAAATGGAATTATCCTGAAGGAGTGCTAGAAAACAACAGAAAGAGTGATACTTGATGATAACAAGACAACCTGGTTTGGGTTGGGAATGGGTTGGACATTTAAATCGACCAATGTACTACTAAACGAAGAAGAAGCAAGAAAAGACGACAAAAAAATGTCATTATTGAATTGGAATTAACCTATAGACAGGATCAGAGGATGAGTTGAAAACTGTTGGGGTGACTTTGGGGATTCCCTCTGACTGTGGGGGACAAGCCCATCTGACGTTCGACCACGACGGGTGGATAAGCCGGGAGTGACCGGGACGACACGGCAGCATAGCACCAATTATACTGTCAGTCACGCACCTACGTGGATGACATGACATGGCGGATACCGGGTCGGAGTTGACAGAATCAAGTACAGTATTACTAAGACAAGAAAGCGAAAACAACATGTCATTAATGATTTTGGAATTATCTTGGAAAGGGGCGGTAGGAAATATGGTGCGGGTGTTGGAGTCAAGTCGGTTGCTAGACACAGGAAATAAAACAATACAACCTGTTTATATTGACTTGAAATAAGCGTAGAGGAAATATAGAGTGTGATTTGAGTATGTTGGAAGCCTAGTTTGGGATTGGAGCTCGAATGCGTATAACGCAAAGAAAGTAAAACAACAACTCTATATTGGTTGGAATAAATCTAGAAAGATGTCGGAGGCGAGTGAGATGTCGGGAGGGGTCGGGGATTCCCCTCTCACTGTGGAGACGCCATCTGACCGGCGACCGGCGACGGGTGATAGTCTGGAGTGTAGCGAGGGACTCGCCAGCGTAGCGGGGTGGGGTGAGATGAGTGGTGGGATGGGTTGGGGATTGGGTCAAGTCGAAATAGTATAAAAATCGAAAACAAAAAAAAACTGTCTGTATGTAATAGGGTTGAATGCAAAACTAGAAAGGGAGCCTAGGAGTCCAGAGGGAGAGAGAGATGGGCGAAATAGGTAGGGATTGGAGGTCAGATCAATAAGCATACTACAAGGAAATAAAAATAAATACAACACGGCCATCAACTGGATTGGAATTGAAGCTGGTAAGGAAGCTTGAAACAACATGACGATTTTTCCTGATTGAAACGGGGGACTGTTTCTTTGAATACTAATTATTTGTCAATCTTCTTTTACATGTCCCTTTGATACCAATGTTATTAGATACGTTGATTGTATAATGATATTCAAGAACTACTTCGGGTATAGGCAGGACGGGCCGAGGGGAGGCAATAGACCTGTTGAACTTTGTCACGTAGCGTGGGTTGTGAGATTGAAATGGCGGGACGGGTGGGTGTGGAGTCAAGTACGATTACTACAAAGAAGGAAAAAAACTGTTTGTACTAAGTTGGAGTTACGACCTGGAAGGGTAGGGTAGTCATCAAAAAGTTTACTACATAAAAATAATACTTCATCTTTGTTGACTCTGATTAAATCAAACAATAAGGATATTATGAATACAGAGGGTTTTTTCCTGTGAAATTTATGTTCACAGCAAAACGCAAAGATATTATAGCAATTTGGCGTATAAGTAAGCTATAACAATTGGTCTTATTTAGTTTCTTTGTATACATCAATTTTATAATCAGAAGTTATTATTCTCTACTATCACTTGTCATAATTTTTTGACTGAATACTCATCGGAATGTTTTGTTTGTCTATTTAAACAAGCGAACATGAAAATATGAGGCATTTTTATTGTCCGATCAAAGCTATTTTGATGTAAATAGATTTTTCATTGTCTCTCTCTCTCGTCTGTATTTAGATCGCACACACTGCCTAAATCTTATAATTTAACAAAAATGTCAGAAAAAATGAACCAGGATTCGAACCCGCGCGTCTGCAGCTATCCGGGCTGCGACAATACCCATGGCGCAAATCCAAGAAGAATGCGCTATTCATGCGCGGGGGGGGGGGGACACAACAATAGGTGTCCCCCCCCCCCACATGAATAGATTCCTGCGTGGATTTGCGCCCAGAAATACCACCAGGCCATACTGGTTAACGGCATTGACACGACGATCGAGGAACAAAAATAATACCAAAGCTCATAATTCTGACATTGTTATGTAAATAGTCCAATGCGGACATTTTTATTTATTAATTAAATGAAAGGAGATTATTCTGGTGGCCAGTTCAGTATGAGCATTGTTTATGATTACACCACAATCTAGACAAGATTACTTACACTTTCTTCATGAAACTATTTCTATCAAACCCGTTTACATTGATACTACCCCCGTTTCATTCATACCATCTGTGGTTTGTTGGACACCAGTGATCCCAAGACCCCGGTCTGGCACGGGTCCACCGTGTCGTCTATCCCTGCCTCTCCGGTCGGGAATCTTGCCACCACCCCAGCTCGGTGACATGGAAGACGTAAAGGCGATAGGAATGATGTTAGTGGAATACTGCATCGTGGATTGGGAATCTGGCTGCTGACAACCGACCTGGCAAGGAAAGAAAAACAAAGTTTGTCGATAAATCTCATCTTAGGCCTGACTATATTTAATTGATAAGAGACAAAAGCTGAGGTAAAAAATGTGTCATAAGTAAAGATGCAAATAAATGGAAATAGTTCCTTAAAAGAATTTACTGCGCGTTGAACCAAAATGCGTCAATGTAGAAAAAAAATAACTGAAATGTAATTATGATTGTAACTACAAACTATGCCTCATTCAAATTTATGAGTCGAGCAGACATTTTTTAGTTGTAACCGACCAAATTGCCAAGTAACATTTATGCAACACATACAATAAAGCTTGAGATATTTCTGACGATGTTTGTTAGCATATATTTCAGCTTTTTAAGTTTATCTCAGTTTTTATTTATTTCAGTTTTATATACGCAGGGTTGTCCTTTCAGTTAAAAAAAACACAACTGTTCTTCCAACGGGCCCTGCATACATAAAAAACAAACAAGATAAAAAATACATGTACAAATAAAACGGTAATACAATAAATAATACAAAAAAGAGAGTAAATGCAAATAGTTACAAGAGAACAACAAGATGCATTTATAAATAATCAAGTTTGAAAATATATGCTGCATTAATGAATGAGGCAAGGCTCCAAAAGGCAAGTTCAAATATCAAAATAAATGTTTACATTATCTTTTAAATGAAATAAGAGAAGTGGATGTCCTGACCAGGGGCGCAAATCCAGGGGACAGGGGGACATTCCCACCCTCCCCCCACGATTTTGAAAGTGGGGAACCCAATATCAAATGTCCCCCCCCCCACGAATTTGTAAGTGTGCATGATAAGCTGTGATTTGGCAAGTTAAAAATAAATTGGGCGGGCACCCCTCCCTCCCCCCCCCCACTTGTCAGAAAGTTTTTGGAGGTTCCTGCGTGTAGTGCCCCCTTACATTTAAAAATGGATTTGCGCCTCTGGTCCTGACTGACTCTCAAACACAGGAGAAGTGATAGTACCCTTGACATTTTTACCTGGATATCATGGGAAGAACCTTGATCTACGACACCATGGGTTCAACGCACTTTTGCATGTCGGAGTCCTTGGGTGGATCCACGCTGTATGACGTTGGATGAGATGATGACGTGTCTTCTGGCGTCACTTGGGTGTCGTCGTAGTCATCGATGTCTAGATCCATCGGTAGTTTGAAACTATCAGGTACTTTATAAAGGTAAAATTGATGATTTGAAAAGGTGAATGTGAAATTTTATTGAACTCTTTTTGACAGTGCGAGTGGGAGGGATGATTGGCCGAGAAAAGTGGTTGACGGAGGTCAGTATGATCTGGTTAATTTTTTTTAAAGTTTGACTAATTTACGGGATTATTTGCACACCTGTACTCGATATGGTGACCGGTCTTCCAGTGTCATTGCACATACTCTCGGGATCAACCTACCTATCCAAGACCGTGAAGCTCCTACAATAGACTCATTCAAACAATTACCAAAACTCACCTCTTTATGCAATCCCTGTTATTTATGTTAACTTAGTTTAATTACAATTATATTCATAATGCTCGTTACGTAGGGGGAAATGAGGTAAGTTGAGTGAGTAGGTAAGTTGAGCCTCCCCTTGTTACTAGAAAACTGTAATAAATGAAAGCTGGTTTGTGCCTCAGCATATTAAAAATCACTGGAACTAATTTTCAAACATGGGCCAGGAATGGAAGATATTTCTTGTTATTTTGGTTGTTTACACAGTCTTTTGACATTTTCTCATCATTGTACATTAGAGTGATTATCCTTCCTATTTGTGATCAATGGAAATTGCTTTTGTGTATGGATTACATTATAGATTATAGTAGATTTATGTGTAAATGCATTGAGGCTTATTGAACGTTAAATACAATATAATTTTTTTTTTTTCAAAATGGCGCGTGCGTGGTAAGATGGGACATACATTGGGGTATGTTGAGCCCTGACTCACCTTAACCCATGATGTGGAAACATGTGGAAAAAAACATGGCTCAACTTAAAGCCCTGTATAACATTTGTCGCGCATTTGTCGCGCGTAGCAAATATCGCCGGAGCAAATGCCGCCGGAGCAAATGTCGCCGGAGCATTTGCCGTCGGAGCAAATGTCGCCGGAGCAATTGTCGACGGAGCAAATGTCGCGGAGCATTTATGCGGAGCAAATGTGGCGGAGGATTTGTCGCATTTTTCGGAGCAATTGTCGTCGGAGCATTTGTCGCCGGAGCATATGTCGTGTCACCGTCTAAAGATCTATTTGATGAAAAGGGGACCCAGCATGTGTTAGGATTTTTCTTGAAAAAGTCACCCTGCCGACCTGCATATCCCCGTATACCCAATATACGTCAGTAGCCCCCCCCCCCGTGCCATAGATCAACATTGATTGTGTCGGAATCTTTATATCTTCGTTTCTTTCGTCATTTTTGGTGCAGACGATATCTCAAAAACGATACTGTCGATAATCTTGTAACTTAGCATAGTTATGTCTCATATTAATACCTCGGCATGGTTATCCGGTCAATTTGATAGAACAACTGTGACGTCATTTATGACGTCAAAAGCCACAAATTAGAATTATTGGCAAAATCTCAAGCCTTCAGTAGAATAAAACAACCAAATTTGGCAAAGGTCAAGGGGAGCGTAAAATGGAAAAAAATGTTCCTTTTTAAACAGAACTTTATGTTTTCAGGGGGGGCTACAGGGGGGGGGCTTGACGGAAGCATGCAAGGGAGCGAAGCGACCGAGCGGGAGGAGGGTGTGGGAGGGGGGTTACCCCCCTCCCGCGGTAGGAACTTTTGGAAAATACGTATAGAAAAGACGTGACTCTGGGCATGGTAAATAAATATTTTAAAGGTATATTTTATGAATATTTTTAGGAATTATTTTCAAAAGATTACAGGAAGTATGTAAAAATTGTAAAGGGGCAGTGATGCTTGAGAGGGAGCGAAACCTCCGAACGGGGGGTTTTGGAAGGGGGAATACCCACTCCCACGGTAGGTACTTTTTGAAAATACGCATAGAAAAGAGGTTTTTCTAGGTATGGTAAATATATACTTTTGGCAATGGTATATTTATCAAGATTAGGTATTTGGAAGTCATACTTGCCAGGGAGCAACGCGACCGAACGGGGGAGGGTGTGGGAGGGGGTATACCCCATTCCACGGTATAGGAACTTTTTGAAAATATGCATAGAAAAGACGTGACTCTGCGCATAGTAAATACATTTATTTTAGATGTTTATTTTATGAAGATTATTCGGGATTGTTTCCAAAAGATTAAAGGAAGTATGTGAAAATTGTAATTGGGCAGTGATACTTGCGAGGGAGCGAAACCTCCAAACGGGGTGAGGGTGTGAGAGGGGGATACCCCCTGCCACGTAGGAACTTTTTGAAAATACGCATAGAAAAGATGGGTTTCTAGGCATGGAAAATACATATTCTTGGCAATGGTACTCTATTTTATCAAGATTAGGCTTTGGGAAGTCTTAATTGCGATAGAGCGAAGCGACCGACTGGGGGATGGTGTGGACGGACACCCCCTTACACAGTAGAACTTTTTGAAAATGCGCATAGGAAAGATGGGTTTCGAGGTATAATAACTTCTTTTTGGCAATAGTATGTTTTATCAAGATAAGGGATTGGGAAGTCATACTTGCGAATGAGAGTGTAGGAGTGGGGCACCCCCTCGCTCCGGAGGAACTTTTTGAAAACACGGATGGAAAAGATATTTTTCTATTCATGGTAAATACATGTTTTGGCAATAGTATATTTTATCAATATCAGGGATTGGGAAGTTATATTTGCAAGGGAGCGAAGCGACCGAGCGGGGGGGGGGGGTTGTGGGAGGGGGGACATCCCCCTCCCACGGTAGGAACTGTTCGAAAATACGCATAGAAAAGATGTTTTTTTTTCTAGGCATGGTAAATAAATATTTTTTGGCAATTGTATGTTTTATCAAGGGAAGGCACACTTGCCAGGGAGTGAAGCGACCGAGCGGGGGACGGTGTCGGAGGGGAACACCCCCCCCCCACAGTAGGAACTTTTTGAAAATATACATTTATAATAGATGAGTTTTTAGGCATGGTAATATACCTATTGTGAAGATATATTTCGTAAAGATTATTGGGGATTGTTGTCAAGTTTTCGAAAACATGTTCAGGAAGTACATGAAAAACTGTAATTGGGTAGTCATACTTGCTAGGGAACGAAGCGACCGAGCGGGGGAGGATGTAGCAGGGGGCAAACCCCTCCACGATAGGAGCATTTTGAAAATATTCGTGTAAAAGACGGGTTTCTATAGGCATAGTAAATGCATATTTCAATGGTATATATATATATATATCAAGGTTAGGGATCGGGTATCATACTTGCGAGGGAGCGAAGCAATGTGGGGGAGGGTGTGTATAACCCCCCTCCCACGGCACAAAAGTTTTGAAAATATGCATAGAGAAGACGTGATTCTATAGGTATGGAAATACGTTTATTTTGAAGGTTTTGTAAAGATTATTACAGATTGTAGTCAGGATTTCAATTAGATCTAGGCCTACGGGAAGTATGTGGAAAACTGTGTGTGAGTAGTTATGTACTTGTGAGGGAGCGTAGCGACCGAACGGGAGGAGTGTGTGTGAGAGGTGTTCTCCCACGTTAGAAAATATTTCAAAATACGAAAAGACGTGTTTTTTAGGCATGATAAATGGATATTTTAAAGGTATATTTGATAAAGATTCAGGATTGTAAAAAGATGTTCAATATGTGAATAATTATAATCCGGTATTCATACTTGCGAGGGGCAGGAGACGAGTGTGGGATGGGAACCCACGGCAAAAGAAATACACGTAGCAAAAACATGTTTCTAAGCACACTAAATACATATTTTAAAAGTACATTATGCAACTTATTTTGGGGATTGTTGTCAATATTTTAAGTAGATGAACAATAAGTAAGCCTATGTGAAAAAATGTAAATGGGTTGTCGAGGGAGCGAAGTGACCGAGCAAGTGCAGGAACTTCTTGACATAATAAAAACGACGTGTTTCTGGGCATGGTAAATACATATTTATAAAGTCTTATAACTTCTTTCTATTAATATTTAATCTTTGCTAGACCGTTTTAGTTTATTTAATATTTTCATTGTAAAACAATTTTGGTCCGATTTCTTTTGGGAGGGGGGCTTGAGCGATTTTTTCTTGGGGGGGGGGGGGAAGCCCCCAAAGCCCCCCCCCTCCCCGTAGAACAGCGCCTGCACACCTGTACTCGATATGGTGACCGGTCTTTCAGTGTCATTGCACACAATCTCGGGAACAATCTACCTATCCAAGACCGTGAAGCTGCTACAATAGACTCACTCAAACAATTACCCCAACACTCACTTCTTTAGACCCTGTATAACATTGTGTTTTTTTTTTTCTCGCATTGTCGCCCGTAGCAAATATCGCCGGAGCAAATGACGCCGGAGCAAATGTCGCCGGAGCATTTGCGCGTGCGGAGCAAATGTCGCCGGAGCAATTGTCGACGGAGCAAATGTCGCCGGAGCATTTATCGCGGAGCAATGTCGCGGAGCATTTGTCGCATTTTTTCGGAGCAATTGTCGTCGGAGCATTTGTCGCCGGAGGCATATGTCGTGTCACCGTCTAAAGATCTATTTGATGAAAAGGGGACCCAGCATGTGTTAGGATTTTTCTTGAAAAAGTCACCCTGCCGACCTGCATATCCCCGTATACCCAATATACGTCAGTAGCCCCCCCCCCCGTGCCATAGTCAACATTGAGTTGTGTCGGAATCTTTATATCTTCGTTTCTTTCGTCATTTTTGGTGCAGACGATATCTCAAAAACGATACTGTCGATAATCTTGTAACTTAGCATAGTTATGTCTCATATTTAATACCTCGGCATGGTTATTCCGGTCAATTTGATAGAACAACTGTGACGTCATTTATGACGTCAAAAGCCACAAATTAGAATTATTGGCAAAATCTCAAGCCTTCAGTAGATAAAACAACCAAATTTGGCAAAGGTCAAGGGCGAGCGTAAAAGCTGAAAAAAATGTTCCTTTTTAAACAGAACTTTATGTTTTCAGGGGGGCTACGGGGGGGGGGGGCTTGACGGAAGCATGCAAGGGAGCCAAGCGACCGAGCGGGAGGAGGGTGTGGGAGGGGGGTTACCCCCCTCCCACGGTAGGACTTTTGGAAAATACGGTATAGAAAAGACGGTGACTCTGGCATGGTAAATAAATATTTTAAAGGTATATTTTATGAATATTTTTAGGGATTAATGTGACCGGTCTTTCAGTGTCATTGCACACAATCTCGGGAACAACCTACCTATCCAAGACCGTGAAGCTCCTACAATAGACTCATTCAAACAATTACCCCAAAAATCACCTCTTTATGCAATCCCTATTATTTATGTTAACTTAGTTTAATTACAATTATGTTCATAATGCTCGTTATGTAGGGGAAAATGAGGTAAGTTGAGCCACCCCTTTTTACTAGAAAACTGTAATAAATGAAAGCTGGTTTGTACCGTCAGAATATTAAAATCACAGGAACTATTATTTTCAAACATGGGCCAGTAATGGTAAGAAATTTATTGTTATTTTGGTTGTTTACACAGTTTTTTGACATTTTCTTAGCATTGTACATGTAGAGTGATTATACCTTCCCATATGTGTTCTATGGAAATAGCTTATTGTGAATGAATTACATAGATTATAGTAGATTTTTGTGTAAAATGCCATTGAGGCTTATTGAACGTTAAAGTTTTCAAAATGGCGCATGTGGGGTAAGATGGGATATTCCATTGGGGAATGTTGAGCCCTGACTCAACTTAACCCATGATGTGGAAAAATGTGAAAAAAGGCCATGGCTCAACTTAACCCATGACGTGGAAACAAGTGGAAAATGCTTGATTTTCTATAAACCAATTGGGGACCTGCTCGGAATTCGGGTCCGAGTCCTAGTCCTTGGTCTCCGTCCGAGTGAAAAAAAAATCTTGATAATTTGAATCATGTACCGAGTTATTTCTTGAGTTTCTATAGGGCAAAAACGAAATGAATGAGTACAAGCCGGGACGTAGCTGTTAGTGATTCCACATTTATTGAGCCAAGCTTTCGGCTGATTAAGCCTTCCTCAGGGCTGTGAGACAAATACAAATGTATATATGTACATGAGTAATTGTCTAAATATATATTATTTCGATATAACATAATTGTGAAAATATACACATTTAATGAGGATTTACAATTATATGCCACGTAGGAAATCTAGAACATAATTGAATGTCTATATATATATATATATATATATATATCTTAATCTATATATATAAGCTATATTTATATCACATTATGTAATTAGTATAATATGATCCATTTAGAGATACAAATAATATACTTGTAATAAGTTTTAAGGTAAGGTAAAAAGGAAGAGGTATCAGTAATGATACCTCTTCTTGGGATCTTCTTCCCCATAACGTACCCCAAAGCAACCAGCTCTGCCCCCTTCATCATACAAAAGCAATTCCCAATACTACAACAATCAGAAAAGACACATACAATTTTCCCCAAACCACCCATGTTATCATACCGACGAGGCCGAACATTACGTGATCTCCTCGTACACTCCAAAGACCCCACCCCCAATCTGACCCACATCGCCACACAAAAAGAAACAGAATCCCCTGCCGGTTTCTTCAAATGCAATTCGAAGAAATGTGCTTTACATAACCACATAATTGAAACTAAATGCTTCACAAGCTCTGTCACTAAACAAGAATTCAACATTCACACTCACATCACCTGCAAATCAAGTTGGCTCATCTACCTCATTACATGTACCCATTGCAAGAAACAATACATTGCCAAAACTGAAACCACATTATACACACGTTTCAATAACACAAGGTCAGAAATTCGCAACTTTCACTCTTCTCAACACAAAAATCTTCCATACACAGTACACTTCAATCTACCCTCCCACTCCGTAGACAACGCCCAAATAACCGGAATCGAAGCGATCAATAACAAATTCCGTGACACAATCCTCCACCGAGAATTATTCTGGATACAAAAACTTAGAACACTCCAACCACATGGTATCAACGCTACACCATAACCCCAATCAAAATCCCCCGACGTCACTTCTTCTGTTCACCACTCCAGTTTCAACATTAAGTTTATCAATTTGATATACAATATGATGATATATAACATGTGTAACGTATATATGATGTATAAACATGTAATCGCCACGTACGATATTATAATGAATGTGTAATGATGTAATCTTGTAAATTTGTAAATATATTGAACTTAAACCGAAAACAACTGATTTTAAGAATTATTTGCTCATTTAAGTCATACATGATGAAATTTCTATACAGTCAATCATCATTATGTAACTTAATGAATGCGTACTCAGAACATTATCATACATA
>JZLH01S0422728.1:2897-24128 GCA_001188425.1 Eucidaris tribuloides
AAAACAAACCAGCGCAATGAGGAAGTATGATTATCATCATCGTCATCATCATTCGTCATCGATCATCGGTATTGACAACATACATCACCCATTGTCATCATTAGTATCAGCAGCATGCAGCAGCCACACCACCACCACCACCAACCACCACCAGCACCACCACCACCACCACCAGCATCACCATCACCACCACCACACACCACCACACCACGCACCACCACCACCACCACACATCTCCATCAGCCACCACCACCACACCACCACCACACCACCACACCACCACCACCATCACACAATCACCAATCCACCACCATCAACCATATCATTCACCACCAACCACCCCATCCAACCACATACCACACCTGGCGAGCCACCACACCCACCCACCCACCACAACCCACCACCCATCACCACACTACCACGCACCACCATCACCACTTATTACCACCACCCACTAGTTACCACCACCACCACTAATTACCAACCACACCACTCCGAGCACCAACTCCACCACCACCACCCTGCACCACAGAGTACCAACACCACCACTACCACCACCACCACATTTCTTGCTCCTTTCGATTTCGATTGTCATTTTTTTTTCCATTTTTGGTGGGTTCTCTGTGGGAGCACAAGACATCATCTTGTCGTCCTTCCTCTGCATGCATGTGGGTTATAGGAGTTTGACTCGTTCAGAGGCAAAATAGGCTAAGTGATATTTTGGTCTAAAATAAGAGAATACTTTGATCGATCATCGTTTGATGTAATTTAGTATCACGCAAATAATAACAATATTTATAGGTGTACTTTAAAACACGCTCCCTCTATGCAAATTCAATTTTTTTCTCTCTTATTGTTAACTTGGATGGTTATTCCATGTTACTAGCTGCGTGGAGTTTTAATCCGAAGCAGAATTGAAATCAATTATACGTGAAAGTGAAAACAGATGGTGCAGATTCCTAGGTCGCGTCACGTGTCGAAAGGTCATATAAGGTCACGGAAAATACCGATAGAAACACTATCTTCCTAAATAGACCGCAGCGCGGCAATTTCCTTTGGCAGTTCCGTATGTTACAGCTATGTATAACCATGGAGGTATAACTAGAACCGCATCAAATCAGTCGAACTCGTAATATGTCCCAAAATTTATAGTGACTGTCGGGGCATACATCCGGGTTGGAAGGAATTGTCTCAGATTTGTATAGTTCAAAAGAAAAAAACACATTGTCCATGATAAAACTATGGCACATAATATAAAGCTACACGACTTGAGAACTTCTTTTCTGCAAGATCCTCCCGTTTGTTTGAAGTTTCGAGTTCTCGCTAAATTTGAACTTCTAGCGCATGAACGTATAAAGTTAGCATTGGAAACAAACGTGATTGATTTTGGTACTTTATCACATCGTATAGAAACAATTTGCCTTCATCATCATGTATACTAGCATACGGTAGACTTTCAGTTTATTGTGTTCTTTGGTAAGAGTTAAGATAAGATAAGTAATGGTTGCATTTCAAATGCATAGTGATATTCTCAGGAAATAACAGAAAAAGGGCCAGCGCCACAGGGGCCGGCCGCCCTTATAAGTAATGTAAATCAGGGGTTTGGGTTCAGTGTCTTTTCGTGTGTTTTCGGCCGTTAGGCCCCAGCCCCCACCACCACACCACAACATGATTTCTGCCTTTTCACTATAATTGCTATTTCAGTAACCGTGAAACGAGCATGATTTGGCATGTAAAACGCTGTAAATTCACTACCCCTACTGGCCGGCGCCGCGCCTGACATTCTAACTGTTCAAAATAGTTGCCACAAATCATTGGAATGATAAGAGGTAGGGCCTATAGGCTGTGGGTTTTCGTGTTTACTTTCATCATACCTCAACTTCTTACGACAGTAGATTGTAAACAAAAAAAACCAACCAACCAACCAACCAAACCAACCAACAACCAAACCACCAACACCTTCGCCGAGATACCCAACCAACAACACCAACCAACCACAAACAAACAAAACAAATAAACAAACAAACAGACAAACAACACTGTCTCTTTCATGTTTTAGTTAAGTCTAAGCTTAGACTGTTCTTAGTTTTTGGCCCTATCCAAAAAGCCAGTACAGTAAACTTAAGACTAGGTTGAGTCTTGGAGGTTACATCTCGCTTTGCTCCACAGCTCTCTTCGCTCGGGATAGGCGGTGAGTTGAAGAGTGATGACTTCACAATTTTTAGCCGGCGGGGGGGGGCAGTCAAATATAATGCTGTAACATGCGGTGACCAAAATTATTTCCAGACAACCCCCTAAACAAGTTTTTCTCTGTGTGCAAAATAACCCCTAAACAAGTTTTTCGCGGGCTTCATTTACACATTTGACCCTAAACAAGTTGTCGCCAGAATATACCCCTAAACAAGTTTTGTCTATTGCTAACAATAAGCTTAAATAGACAAAAGCTTTGCGGAAAAAACATACCCTAAAGCACGTTTGGCCAGTCTTTAAAAAAAAAAAAAAAAACCTCTGGGAAAAAAAAATACCTAATACGTTTGACCCCGTGTTTGACCAGTCTTTCAAAACCACCTTTTTTTGGAAAATCTATGTTTTTGATACCCTTAACGAGTGCACGCGCGGCCCGCGGCTAAAACTGAAAAAACACCCCCTTTAAACGCGTTTTTTTGGTCACGCATGTGTACAGCCAATAACTTTGACTGGCGCCCCTGGGTTTTTTAGTCCGACCCACCTCCTTACTGAACAATTTCGAGCGCCCGTTGCCATGCACCTTGACCCCAGGGTTAGGCCTTAACACGTCGGGCACAATTCTAACCGCGTTCCTATCGGCGGGCTCTCTAGGGCTTTTGACTTTTGACCTTCAGCTGATATACTAGAACTTAACATTCTACGCGGGTAGAATTAAAGGGCAAAACATGGTTCCCGTTCGCGTGGAGAATCGTCAGGTATACATTGTATTTGCAGCAGCAAATCTGAAAAAGTATGGGAGACATATTTCTTCACAACCAAACAGAATGTCCTGTCAGCTCCCTCCTTCCCTCCATCTCCATCTCTTCATCTTCTAGATGATTATAATCGTCATCACCCCTACCACCACCACCATCATCATTGTCATCATCAGCAGCGTTATTATCATCGCCATCATCAACATTATAATCATCATAATCATCATCATCATCATCATCATCATCATCATCACCATCACCACTCTCACCACTATCATCATGATCATGATCATCATCATCATCATCATCATCAATTCCTCCTCTTCCTCCTCCTTCACCTTCCTGTCCTCCTTTTTTTCCTCCTCATTTCTGTTCTTGTTCTTCTTCATCTTCTTCTATTTCCTCTCCTCCTCCTCCTCCTTCTTCTTCTTCTTCTTCTTCTCCTCCTTCTTCTCCTTCTCCTTTACTTCTTTCCTTCATCCTCCTTAGGCGCCTCCTTCTTCACCATGAAGTGTTCAACTCACATCCAGGGGTTTGACCCCACAACATGTTGTTGAAATAATATCTGAAGCATTACAAGTTACAACGAACACGGAATAGCATTAAAAAAAATAAACAACTTACGGTATAAAGAATTATTATTCAAATCTCGGCATTTTATTAAAGTGTTTGGATCGATAAAAATACGTAATATGTATTGTTATGTTGTGTTGTGTTTGTTTGTTTGTTTGCTTTACACTTTGTCGAATGCTGATTGAAGATGCCTTTCTCTTCTTCACTTAAACATGTTCGAGGTAAATGACATGAGTCGGGGTAGTCCTCAACTTGGGTTGAAACTATTCTAGAATCAAGTAAACTACACAAGGGTTCTGCTGTGAAAATCTTGTAGTCAAACGTTGGCTCATTCTAAAATAACTAATGTCAATATCCCTCGTGGCAGGCAAACCTGTTGTGTAGCTCTCTATGGGTTCTATATATATATCAGGGCTCGAGAGAATTAAAATACTAGTACTGTATGTTCATGCTTGATTCTCCTTAAGTAAACAAATTAGAGACAAATTCTTTCAGCTGGGAGATATACTCCGGCTTGTGTATAGTTGGTATATATTTCAACTCATTTTGGTTCTTGAAGCATTTTCAAGTCATGTCACTAACCTTTAAGTTTTGGTATCCTCTTCTTGCGCATAAAGCTTACAGCGAGTGTATATCTTTACGAATTATATTCTTTCCCACACGTACCTCCTGCGTAGCATTTGTGTCATTCAAATTTGTTTCCCGCTGTCTCTTCGAATTTCATGGAAAGAGGCTAAAAACTGTTAACTTCTATAAAGAGAAAAGTTCATATATACCCCCAGCCGTGGCTGTGAATACGGATAACTCAATTTGAATAACCGCCTGGTATGTGTCAAGTTATATTGAAACCATCTCGGGGTTGGTGTTCTTACAGTCCTGGACAAAAGTTTGGAATATGTTTATTTCTTTGCGTAGCCCTGTTTGAAAGTGCAGATTTCTTACGAATAATGATCAATTACCCATGCTATCATTACTAAGTTCAAATGAGCTCGTCCTAGGGGCAGAGCAAGGGAAAATGTTAGGAGGGGCGAAATCCGTCGGGAAAATTTTGCCTGCAAAACGAATTGTTTTACTAGCCAAAATGCAAACCGATCAGTATCCGACAAGCGGGCGCAAGGGGCCGACGACGACAAAAAGCATAAGGGCAATTCCGTGATTTAGTTACGTTACATATTATGACAAATTTGCCTCACATTTTGGGCTCTTAATGAATATGCTTTCATATTATTTGTCTGTTTTAGTCTGTCAATTCCTCTAGACTGGCCCTACTTCACACATCAAGCAATCAGTGCGAGTAGAAGTTTCAGTGGGTAATTAACAAGAACTTTAATTAGGTTCAGTTACGTTTACGTGAAAAGGAGGACATGGAGAAAGAAAATGACAAGTCTTTGTCGCTCAAAGTTTCCTCAGCCTGTTTTCAATTGGACTTCAAATTGTGGTATTCATCTATTTCTGAATCTTGCTTAGTCATCTGATCTATTAACTTATTGATAACAAATTTTTTCATTTTTACTACAACAGCAAAAACATGGATTAGTTACGTTACGCGTTAAGTTAGTTACATTTTGTCATCCACACAAATTCCGTTTATTCATGTGCTTTTTCAGATTTTAGTATGCATATGTGCGGCCTTTATTACTTTCAACACAATGACAAGAGGCTGCTTGGCATGGAAAAACTTGCTGAATAAAATGGTATAGTTTCTTCATTAAAACTGAGATTTAGTCACACTAGTCCCACATTGTGGTATTTCATGTATGGTTACTGATTCTGCTAGGGGCTGCTGTTGAAGATGTAAAATTGTGAGGGAGAAATGATATCCCCACTTGTTTTCTTCATGATTGCATACCCATTAAACATAAAATTTAATATGATTCCAGATAGAGCAATTTATTATAATTTGTGATTGTCCAGTATTTTCACGAAGTTGCCCATAAGTTGTTTTTTTTTACCAGGCAAAGTCAACAAACAATAGGAGCGATATTTTCTTCTCTTCTTCTTCTTCTTCTTTCTTCTTTCTTCTTTCTTCTATCTTCTTTTCTTCTTCTTCTTCTTCTTCTTCTTCTTTTCTTCTTTTCTTTCTTCTTCTTCTTCTTCTTCTTCTCCTGCTCCTCCTCCTCCTCCTCCTCCTCGATCTCCTCCTACTCCACACCTCCTCCTCCTCTTCTTCCTCTTTTTCGTGTTCTTCTCCTTCTTCCTCTTCTTCCTTTCTGCATCAAAAAGGAAACTTAATTGGCTTTCGACTTAATTTCTTATTCTTCTTCCTCCTCCTTACATATAACTAAGTAATGTATCAATGTTATTGTATATCATGTGAAATTTGGCATTGCCGCGAAACATACAGTTTTGATAAACCACGAATAATAGCAATTATAAGTTAATATGCTCATATCTAATAAAGGTCTGAACGATACACTAGTATAGGAGGAAATCCAAGGAAATCACGTCCCTTTTCGTGCTCTGTTTTTGTGTTTGATGTCGACGTGAAAGCTGCTTGTGTCAGCAAAAATGTACATCAATAAATTTTCGGCCAGCTGCATATTGTTGTTGTGCTTTCTGGTGCTTCAGTCTCGCGCGTAGCGACTCTTTGCGCTCACACAAAATACATGCTCAGCAGGTTATGCGAAAAATATCCAAAGAGATTTATCCGTCTGTTAAAAAAGATCCAGAATAGCCGTGCATTTATGGAATCACATAAAAAGAATGAAGAATAGAACACGAAACGATTGCGAAAGGAAAACAAGTGTGTATTTATTAAGAGAACCATATCGGAAAATCGTTCTGTGCGCGCTCAAACGGGTGGAGCGCATTATTTTGTGATCAAGCTTGTTGCAAACTGTTACGACCTAAAATCAAAGACTGAGAAGCGTACTTTTCAATGGGTACATTGAAAGTCAAAGAATGAATCCCGCGTGAATTTCTGGTGTTTTGGCTTACGTTGGATTCAAACAGAGTGAATGTTCTCACTTCTCATTCCTCTGAAATCCACCCCATTCTATCTAGAGTATACTATCGATAAAAACACAATTAATAATTTGAGACAAGGGTTCATGTTTTTCCAATATTCCCAAAGGGAAGTATCGGGTATCATTGGAAAGTATCCATGTAGTTCCATGCAAGTACACAGAGAATGGGATTGATTTGAAACACAACAACATCCCAGTGCATATCACTGAACTTGTTTGGTTAACTAGAAAAAAGGAGTATGCTGCCAGCATTTGATTAAAGTACGACCGGGATAGAACTTGACCCTGCTCTAACGAGAATTCCTTGTCGCAGTAATTTTAAGTTTGATATATGAGTAAACATTTTAATGGCGCAACTTCCCCTCCCCCCCGGGGGGGGGGGACATGAACACCTTCTCGTCTTCTACGAATCATAATCCCCAAATTTCCAGAAGGGGAGGGGGGTGTTGAACAAGCAGTTTGGGCTGAAAAGTACCCCCCCCCCCAAGAAATAGCCATGAGCTGATGAGCCAAGAAATAATCACTTACCGTATATTTTAGTCGTTGCAGCCAACCTTTCACTTTGATTCACCCCTAATTTGCCACCGATGGCGATATTAACCAAAATTGAGGACCATTTCCAACCTTGTATGGGGCTGCCCTTTAAACTGAAATCTACTATAATCTGGGCTCAATGTTTTGGACATAGTATGGTCAAAAGTATTTTTTTTTTAACCGAGCACCTTCCAAAACCGGACGCCATTGAATAACAACCGAAACGTACAGGGCACAGACCCGGAAAAAGACCAGTTATTCAAATGTGTCTTTTCCCTTATCTGTACAAGAACACTTCTACATCATTGGGCCCTTTTCAATGACCGTTTGGGATCAAAGTGAATGGTGGGAATTTTAGTGGATTCGCATGGCGTATAGAGACGGAATAGACTTTAGAGGTTGGGTTTCCATTTACGTTGATGACAAATGACGAACGTTCCATTGTTCTCGTTTTCTTTATTTTTGTTTACATTTTGTTAATGCATTAAGTATATGTCCCGCATTATCACAAACTTGTGTTTTAGGGTTCGTCAAGATCCAAGCGTAGCTTGTTACAGGACCCTCCATTTCCAACAATCCTATCATTTCCTTGTTTGGCTCGTTTCAAGTTTGTTTACGTTAAAATAATAATGTTCAAAGTTTTTACATGCATTCTTTTGCTTAACTCGATGTTGTGCGCAATAATGTCCAAGTGGCTTGTAAACATGTATATGTTTGTGTTTACATTTATGTATTTATTTTTGTATTTTTATATTATAATGGCCATGAAAATCTAATCAGATCAACTCAAATCAAAAAATCAGTTGTTATGATTAATGATTTCTCCTTTTTAAACAAAATAATGAATGTTCTGTTATGATCCTATTGTTATCGTTCTTTTGATTTAATTGATGTTGATGATTAACTAGAGAAAAGTTCACTCTCTGTGGAGGTGCCGTAATGTTGGTATTATTCTCTGTATCTTACGCAGAGAGTTTGGGGCTCGATTCCCGCTACGTGCATTTTCGTCCTTCGGCAAGGCAATTTATCCACATTGCTGCCCGCACGGTAGGGAATAATTTCTGTTCCCTGGTGGAATCTGGGGCCCCATGGGATAGTGTTTGACGTTAGACTACTACTACTACTACTACTACTACTACTACTACTACTACTACTACTACTACTACTACTACTACTACTACTGCTACTACTACTATACTACTAATACAGTACTATAGGCCTATGTTCATCATTATTAATATATATTTTCATTATTATCACCATTATCATTCTTATAAACTGCATTCCGCCATGTCTATCTCTCCCATTGAGAAAGGATGGTATTTAGCTCGCGTTTTTTTTTTCTGAAAAGTTTACAGTCCACGTTCTTCTCATCTTCACGCAACGAATTTTGTAACTTCTACTAGGCCCCTAGCCTAGCCCTTAGTGTAATCATTGAAATACTGTATATGGTCGAGATCAGATCGAAATATTTCTATACACAGTGTATATTTTCATCGTGTCCCGAGATCGTGTCAAGGTCGGGTGGGGGTCGGGTGCGTGACAGTCATGTCGGTATGTTTGAACAAAATACATCAGAAGTGAGATTAAACAATAACTTCGCAGCTGATAACGAGTCTCACAGAGTACAGTACGAACCTAATTACTTGGAGCAAATAGTGTTTATCTTTTTTGAGAAGCATATACGTGGACATAATTGTGAATATATTCGCCCCATGAAAATATATGCATCTGCCCCTCTCACATCTTGTATTTTTCACGCGGGGATAAGCAAACCGACTGCCTGGAAAAGTTTACAGACCCGTGTGCTGAAAAAAAAAGAAATGTTCGTTCGAAAGATAAACAATGCTTGGCGGTAGATGAGAGATAAATTTGCCAGCAGTAGCTAGACTCATGATGCGGGCGGGTACTTACTTACCAGTCGGTGTTGGTCGGTCCACTATCGTCCTGAATACGTGAATCCCATAGACGAATATAACAGCCAGCACAATCGGCAAAAACTTGGGCAGTAGCTTCCTGCTTTTAAAGACTTCCATTGCGACATTTTGGCATATAATATATCGAACTACTTAAAGATTTAACCCATTACTGAGTTATGTTTGACTCCGATGTTGGTCAACTAGTATACCACTCCTATACCAACTCCAGCTCCCCGTCCAGCTCCCTGAGTGTAGTCAGAGAGAATCGGGTCGATACTAAAATGTTATTGACCCAAATAACCAGGCAGACGTGCTTGGAGGGTAGTCTGTCTGTGATTTACGAGGACATGTTTTTTTCTGGCAGATCGTCAAGGTTAGTCTGTGTTCGATACACTAGTCATATCCAGCGGCGGTTCCAGGGGGTAGCAGGGGGCGCCCCCTGAACTTTTCGAAAAACATAAAAACACTGAATTTTCACGGTGTAATCCCAAGAAATTTAGGGTGCTGAGAGTTGTCGTCACCCACACACTTTACCAAGGGCACCACCCCTGGTTGCGTCATAGCATTTTCAGGCCAGGGGCGTCGATCCATGTTTCGAATTGGGGAGGGGGGGGGGGGTAAAGTGAATAAAACGTCAAAATTTTTTGGCGCGCTCTGCGCGTTAAAGTGTTATTCAGAATTTTGACAATTTCGTTTGTTCAATAGTATTTTTATGCCATGTTTAAAGGTACTGGCTAACATTTACCACAGTTAACAAAATCTGAGCTATATACATGATTCCCCATGCTACCAGTGTCTTTGATAAGGTCTAAAAATGAAGCCCTGAAAAAATTGTATTTTCAAAATGATTAGTTAGTGCTTTAAAAAAGTGAAAATCGTAAGTTGCCCGGATTCACCGGCCCATTTCTTCCCAAAGACTCACTGTGTGTATATCTAGAATATTTTCTACTCGCCCCGAGTATTAATTGTTTATTCATGCATAACTTGCCATTGGCAGTGTAACTTTCCAAACTTTTGTATTCTAGGGTGTTTATTTGTCCATTTGAACACTGTTATGTAGCTCAGATATCAAAGTTTGACAATTTTTTAAATTGAAGCTCCACAATGTTAGCCTATCACTTTAATGGTTTTTAGTGCTTTCTGATGCTTTTTAAAACATATATTTGCATTTGGCAATATTATTGAATTTTTCAAGTTGTCAAAATTATTAGGTGGGGGGGGGGCAAATCGATATGTTGCCCCCCAATATTTTCATGGTGGGGCGATCACCCCCCTGCCTCCCCCCCCGTCGACGCCTCTGTTTCGGGCGACCATTCAGATTGAATTCACAGAATAAACAAATGACCCACAGTTTAAAAGAAAAGTGTGCTTTACAATCCTCCATGCTCTAAGTGTCTTTGATAAGGTCTAAAAATGAAGCCCAACAAATATTTCAAAATGATTAGTTTGTGCTTAAAAAAGTGAAAATCTAATTAGGTTGACCGGATTCATCATGCCCATTTTCTCTTAGTTATAGACTACCGGTAACTGTGTATAGATCTGGACTATTTTGTACTCCACCAAAGTGGAAAATGTTCATTCACGCATATCTTTCCAGTGGCAGCATAACTTCCCAAACTTTTGTATTCTTGGGTGTTTATTTGTCCATTTAAGCACTACTGTGTAGCTCAGATGTCACAGTTTGACATTTTTTTTTAAAATCGGAGCTCCACAACGGTAGCCTATGTCTTTAACATTGTATATAAAAGTCCCATAAGCAGAAATAAAAACAACTTTTATATCTGACCTACATACAAAGCGCGGAGGATCATAGAACCGATTTGTTTGTTTGCTTGTGTCGAAATGGAAACATTGTTAAACACAGTGGCGTAGCCAGGATTTGATCTTAGGGGGGGGGCGGAGTATGCGAGGGAGCGAAGCGACCGAGCCCGAGCGAGCGGAGCGAGTGAGTGGGGGGGGGGGGGTGGGAGGGGGGTGGGGAGGGGGGTGGGAGGGGGGTGTTCCCCTTCCCACGGTGAGAGCTTTTGGAATTTTGATGCAGTTAATCGTGCAATTTAGTGCTTGTTTTTGGCATGTTTTATCGACTTTAAACAGAAATACTGATTAAGATAAGGTAGTATATTCAGGGGCGGATCCAGGATTTTCAAATACGGGGGGGGGGGGCACAAAAAATTGTGGTCCTAGCCTACATAACAGGCGCAATTACGCAAAGGTCCCTTGCCGGCGGGGTCCCGACTGTGGAAGCTCTGTGGCTTTAGATACTATCCTTTCCTGCTACCGTATATCATGACTCTTTGACGCCATTTAGTGCAAAATTCACATTTCTTTTCAATCACTCTATTTTTCTAACATTTACCACAGTTAAAAAAATCTGAGCTACATGATTCCCCATGCTACCATTGTCTTTGATAAGGTCTAAAAATGTTGCCCTGAAAAATTTGTATTTCAAAATGATTATTTAGTGCTTTAAAAAAGTGAAAATCGTAAGTTGATCGGATTCACCTGCCCATTTTCTCCCTTATAGACTTACTGTGTGTACACTAGGCTATTTAAACTCGCCCCGAGTTTTAATTGTTTATTCATGTATAACTTGCCATTGGCAGTGTAACTTTCCAAACTTTTGTATTCTATGGTGTTTATTTGTCCATATGAACACTACTTTGTAGTTCAGATATCAAAATTTGACAATTTTTTTAATTAAAGCTCCACAATGTTAGCCTATCACTTTAATACAGAACACACAATCGATCGTGATGTTTGTGGCAAATGGGCCCCCATGTAGATTGTGCTGATGACGGTCCCGAGGCGAAAAAATATAAATTCTAATAACTATGGGAACGAGAATAACGAGCGAGCAAAAACAGTGCATTTTTATAAGCAAACCATACAATTCTAACGAGAAATTCGCCATGCAAACACAGTAAAAATACACTTGGTTTTCCCATCCCAGGGTAAGGAAAATTGTATATTCACCTTGAAAAATTTACATATTTTGCTTCTTTGATGACAAATTAATCTGAATATTTCATACTTTTAATTTGTAAGTTAATTGATAATTAGGCAAATTATATAGCTTTGGGGAGGGTATGGTTACGCCTATAAGTAATTCTTAGGTAATCTATAAAAAAAAAAAAAAAACTCCTATAAAATACTTGTGGAAGGCGTGAGAGGGATCACCCTCCATTCAGAACGTGTTAATAAATTGGCTATTACGAGGGGACCTGTCAATTAGTGTGAGTTTTTAAGATCATCATCTCATTGCAATAAAATAAGAGGTTATGTGACCGATTAGGCCTAAACATAAACAACATAAGCATGTTGAGGGAGGATATGGTGTGAGAAAATTTTGCATTTTCACCTTCAAAAATGTACAGTGTTGCCCCTTTTTTGTCTATTGGTACCTGAAAACAGCAATCCTCGGGTCCAGAATTGCAGAAATTCCTATATATGACATGAAGCTTGAGGTACTGGATGATTTTTTTCTTGGTGTGGGGGGGGGGGCCTGTGTGTTTGTGCAGGTGTCGATCCCGGGAGGCGACGGGCAAACATACCGTTTTACCCCGGATTAAAAAAATGCTTGAACAAATTCTTAAACCATAATGCAGTAACATACACAAATAACACAATATTACTTTTCCGGCGCGCTTTGCGCGAAAAGAAATTATTATTTCATACAGTTTTGCGCGAAAATTTTGACATTCTAACCACGCCAATGAAAATATTTGAGGACACACATATTGTTTGCTAGCCCCCCCCCCCAATCTGACAAATTGAAAAAATCTTCAAACGTAACACAAAAGTATGTTTAAAAAGCAGCCCAAGACACTATAAACCATTAAACTATTTTGTGGCGCGCTCTGCACGAAAAATGTTAGATTATACGCCTACTGCAATTTTGACCTTTTTCTTACCACGCCAGTTTTGGAACATATCGTTATGTCTCCCAAGAAAAAAAGACATATTGAACAATTTTTAAAACGTAATACTGAAAAACACTAATCACACACAATATTCCTTTTTGCAAATTTGTTATATTGCAATTTTGCGCGCGCATCGCGCCGAAAATTTTGACATTTTTTGTACCACGCTACTAGAAACATTTAGGGGCAAACAGTGCAAGCCCTCCAAAAATGACAACTTAATAAGAATTCTTATTAAAGACAGGAATATGTTTCAAAATTATCTGCGCAAGGCACTGCAAAAACATGAAACGTACACTATATAGTATTCAGTTTTACGTCGCGATCTGCATGAAAAATTGTTAACCTGTATAATTTTGACATATTTCTTACCATGCTTATGAAAATATATATACACTCATGCTCATAATTATGGAATACTTAAAAGACATTTTAGAAGATGCCATTTTTCCGTTAACTGGTACATTTGGGATTAATATTTGCTCACCCCAGGTGAAACAATTATAATCTAAATATTTCAATAATGCTTAGCATATTTGTAGCGTCCGACTAAACGCTAAAACTTGTGTTTATAAATGGCGGTATTGTTGTTGTTGTTGAGTCACGTGATGGTTACGCGCGTTATTAGGCTTATAACAGACAATTCTGATGTTAGTTTAATGATAAACTACATTAGATCAAAATTTATCAGTTTTGTGTGTTGTTTTTTAAATTACTTTAATTAAATACGTTTTCATGATTTTTTGTGAATTTTTTAAAAAATCAAAAAATAATTATTATTGCGCTCAAACGTATTCTAGTTTTTACTTTAGTCATCCCATGAAATCCAAAAATTGCTTCACATACTGCGTTTTTGAGAAATTAACACGTCTTGAAAATTTTGGACGATATATAGGAGAAAGAACTTAAGTATCAACAAAATATTCCATAATTACGAGCATGAGTGTATGATGTATATTGCTGTAGATCTTTTAACAGGAAGAAAAAAACAAGAAAATGAAGGCGGCGGCTTCACATCACGGTTTTTTTTGGGGGGGGGGGCGGGCAAATCTTAGGGGGAGGGGCGACCGCCCCCATCGCCCCCCCCCCTTGGCTACGTCACTGGTTAAACAATAGAGAATTCGCCCATAGTACATGGATTCAGTGAATCTAGAATATTGCCAGAAATCCAGCATCGAAGGTTTGAGTAAATTTGGTTGACAAATAGAGAGATATACGATATTTTTACTTTAAAAATTTGAATAATGTCACCCTCTGTGTTTGGCAAATCGGCTTTTCCTACCGTATAGCAAAACACTTTTCATTGATTGTGAATTTTCACAAATTGTTTTGTCATGAAAAGGGGGATTTTCTTTTGTTTTGGTTTTGGCCCCGAAAATATATATCTCGGCACCCCCCGATGAAAAAAATCGTTTACAGGGCCCTGCCCTTGAATGGCTTATCCCAATTTGGGCAAGCTTTATTTTTTCAGTGATTTCTGGACTAGCAGAAGCAATTTTTGAACTTCGAATGGGGGGCGAATGGGTCGTGAAATTCGGTGCGAAATCCACTCCAATTGAAAGATAAATTTGAAGAGGAATGGTGATAATTCATTATTTTTAGTGTGATTTCCACTATTGCAGAGTGGATTTTCACTCTGAGGGGAAAAAATTATTCACTCTCTTTCAATGGATTGGACATTCCCCTCTTTTACATTTCATTGGGAGAGTAGGGCGACAGTCAACGAGACAAGCAATATGTTTTATAGGTTTGGAATAGAGACTAGATTCTACGAGTCGAGCAATCCGAGGTCACTCTCTTGGAAGGCATCGCCGAGGTTATCGTCCATAGCAGGTGGATGGAGGTCATATAAGGACGGCGCGAAATGGTCGAACAGCTCTTTACAAAATGTGGTATCGAGGGGCTTCTAGCCCCTTGTTCATCAGTCCCGGATTTTTCAGATGTAGTAAAAATGAGTTGATTTTTACTTAATGTTGGAGCACCGTTCCCCTTTTGTCTTCCCTTTTGTAAATTCCTTTTGCTTCATAAGATTCGAGTCCCGTATAGTGTAGCCTTTTGACAAGGCCCTCTCGTTGTATTACGGGCGAGTGAAGCGAGCCCAGCCGATCGCGCACTGCCGCGCTCGGCTGGCTCGCGTCGCTCGCCCATAACAGCGAGAGGGCCATGTCAAAAGGCTACGTATAGTGTAGTTACGATTGATAGTGTGGTATTTATCATCGCCATAACCATCATAACCATCATCACACACATCTTCATCATCAACATCATCTCCATAACCACCACCACCACCACCACCACCACCACCACCACCACTATCACCATCACCACTATTACCATCATCACCATCACCACCACCATCACCATCACCATCACCATCACCATCACCATCACCATCACCATCACCATCACCATCACCATCACCATCATGCACCATGCACCATGCACCATCACCATCACCATCACCATCACATCACATCACATCATGCACATGCACCATGCACCATGCACCATAGCACCATCACCATCACCATCACCATCACCATCACCATCACCATCGCCATCGCCAATCGCCATTACCATGACCATGACCATGACCATCATCATCATCATCATCATCACCACCATCATCACCATCACCATCATCATCATTATCACCATCACCATCATCACCACGTACCACCACCACATGTGCCATTATCATCACCATCATTATCATTAGCACATCATAACCATAACTATAATCATCATTATCCACCACCACCACCACCACCACCAACATCCTCCTCATTATCATCATCACCACCACCACGTGCATGATTACCATCATCATCACCATCACTATCGTCATTATCATCATCACCATCACTATCACCATCATTGACATCAGAACCATCAACATCATCATCATCGACATCGACATCATCATCATCATCATCTTCATCATCAATCATATTCCTCGTCATCATCATTATCATTATCACCACCGCGACCACTGGCACCATCACCATCACCACCACTACCACCATCACCACGATTATATGCATGATTACCATCACCATCACCATGCCATCAGATACCCCCTCCTCCTCCTCCCCCTCCCACACCAATAGCCCAGCCCCTTTGCATCATAATTATGGTCTCACCTCCCTGATATGATGATGAAAAGTCTTCTAAACTTCACCTGACGATTATAACGAACCAAAAAAAAAAAAACGGCAAGCAGGCAACACTAAATAACCACTTTAACTACATTGTCACCAAAATTATCTAACTCATTAACTAACTAAAAACACGCCCCAGCCCAGACCCTGTGGCCTATGCAACTGGCTGAGTGCCCCCCCCCCCCCTCCCCAGTCGCGCCGCGCCCGTCGCGTCGGCAGCAAAAGTAAACCCAGCTGATCGAATAACCTTGCGGGTTTGCATCATACGTTTAAAACAGTGACACGTTGCACTGAGAAGCGAGACATAAATACCAGCACTACGTCATGTCACAAAGCTCATCATTTTAGCTCGGCTTTGGCTAGAATCACTTGGTTGAAAGTTAGTAAGTAAGTATATCAATTTTTTATTTATAATTTGAGTAGATATTAGGTCGTATGTCTGTCGGTAGGGTTTTTACTTCGGGAAGGATATGTCTCAGTCCCACTCGTTAATATTTGTGTAAGCCAGTTTGCAAATAGATACAGTGTGAATGTGAGTAAAAAAAGTTATAGAAAATTGCTAATGATTTAAAAAATCAATTCACTACTAGCAATAGACTAACGTTACAAATAAATCTACATGAATTAATGTCTGTGGGACAAAAAAACTGCCTTACATGCCTTAATTAAAAAAGCACGATGGTTTTTATCTGCAATTTTTTGGATTCATTTTTAACGGTACGTTAGACATTATCAGTTTATCAGAGAGACTAGACGGTAGGGAATTTAAGATTTCACAACGTAGCACACGACGTGGAATCTTCACTCCTGTCGCATAATGTTCTCCTTTCCCCACGTTGTGAACTGTCTTGCTTTAGATTTATGGTTGCGATGAATACAAATTTCTGCAGCGCCAGGGACGTCTGAACGCGCGCGCAGCCTTACTACTGTGTAACGTTAGATCTATGTGCTAGCATTTGCTGGGGATGCGTAGTCGAACATCCCTGGTTCTACGCAATCGCAATACAGAATTTCATGTAATCAAACTTGTTGCATTGCCCATTTAGCGAAGACGTAAAATCGGCTGAGAACTATTCTGCCCCCCCCCCCCCATGACAAAAAGGCACAACTGACATCTATTTTGATGTTTTGGAGATATTGAGCAAAATGTATTTTGTTCAACACATAAAGCCATATTCAGTGTCCTTTTAACAAGTGGATTATGAAACAAAGGGACACTTCTAATTAATATTTGTTTTGTTCTGCATGTTAAACATGATGTACTGAGTCCCCTACACTGTACATGTATAACTCAATTTTGAAAAAAAATGTCAGTTATGCCCTTTGTCATGGAGGGGGGGGGCAGTATTGTGAAATGAAAGACGATACAGGATCGACCAAGTGAGGCTATCTCGCGCATGCGCGGTAAGGCCACATTGGAAGATTCTGTGTCATGGATGAAAATCTAAAACTCCCTATCAGCAGTACAACCAGCATGGAGAATCATATAGCTCAGATTTTTTTAAAACTGGAAAGTGGAACTGGAAACATTGTTAAATGATGCCTAGAGTTTAATGTTCATTTCCTTTATTTCTGTTTTGCTTGTGCTTTAGTTTTAGCGGCAAGGTCCTGCCAACCATCGACCAACCAACCATCATGAATTACTGGCCTCTCTACATCAACGGCGCCATGTCCCTGGTTGCCTTTGTCGCCACCCTCCAGCTGATTCCCAGATTCTGCGATCTCTTCATCAGGGCCAGGCTGTTCGGCAAAGACATGAGTAAGAGGGTTCCACCGGGAAAGGAGCCTGTAAAAGTGTAAGCAAATTGAATTCATAACGTTCTACACCATAAATAAATGCTCATGTTGAATCTGACTACAATCCTGACTCTGACACCCACGGTGAAATCCTGTTTATCAAAATCATATCTGCTAGTACACAAAAATGTTCCACTGAATTGTGTACAAAATCTACAGAATGAGGTCACTTGTTTTTGTCAAATTTGAAAATGAAGGAGGCAAAAAACCTAGAGAAAACTAGTACCACCTGAAAGCTTTTATGTGTGGGAATTATTTTGCACTAATTTGTTATGATGCTAGTCTTAGTAATTAAGCAGCACTTTGTTTACAGAATATTTTTATAGTTGAAAAGAAAGAAAATGATTGTAAATCAGTCTTATGTAATAATGTGACAATATTTTGGCCTGCTATGAATTTCTTTTTCTCTAAGCTTTCCAATGATACCAAACATGTGTTTCTCAAAAAAAACAAAAAAAAAAAAAAAACTTACAAAAGTCAGTGACCACCGTAATACATGTGCAAGTGAGGGGTGTATAGTGCAATTTAGATGCTATACTACACCCTTACAGCTGTTTGTATTCTCCTCTTGTTGAATAGTTTTGTATTCTTATTTTGTGAACTCTTGTTATATAAAAGAACATCCCAAAGTTGAAATTTTCTTTGAGCACTCTTGGAGTGGATATGTGTGCGATACAAATGAGCATCATTGTTATTATTATTATTATTATTATTATTATTAGTAGTAGTAGTATTAGTATTAGTATTAGTATTAGTATTAGTATTAGTATTAGTATTAGTATTATTATTATTACTGAATTTGTCATAACAATAATCCACTGAACTGTAAAGTAATGACTTATTAAATTTTACATAAATGATCAAATATTTGCATTCTGTTCATGTACTTAGCATTGCCAAGTGTAAATTATGGATACATGTACAGACCTGGCTTCAATTCTTTTTCATGCCATTACGCTATTCACATATAGAGGGCATCACGATGGACATAATATTGGAAAAGAATTCTAGCTGGTACTGTACATTTATGTCAACAAATTTATTCTCACAAACTTTCTTGAAATCTGTTCAGTCCAGAGAGCCTTGGAGTCATTACAGGAGCTGTTTTCCTCATCATCATGTTCCTGTTCATTCCGATCCCGTTCTGGAAGGTGTGGAAGCCAGACAGCAGAGAGGACTTCCCCCATGACAGGGTAAGGAGTAAGACATCCCTGACCAGGCTTGTAACTAGGATTTTTATGGGGTGGGAGGGAGTGGGGGTTCAAAATTGGAAATAGTGGACCTTTCTGAGGGAGTGAGGCAACCAAGTGGTGCACTCACAAGAGCGGTAGACAATTGATGCGCTATTGGACTTCAGGCGATACTTTACCAAGGCCCCAAAAAATGCATTTGTGAATGAATTTATGAAATAATTTCAGCCTTAATAAATTACAAACATGGTTTCTTTAGTTCAGGCATGAATGTTTGGTGAAAAACTATTTTGTTTCTTGTATAAATGAACATTTGGTGCAAAACTATTTTGTTTCTTGAATAAAAAAAATGGTAATAAATAATAGGTGCCACCTGTTGGAACCCTTTTCCATGGCTACACACATGATTGAAGATTTACAAAAGAGGAGAATACAGGCAGCTGTAAGGGGTAATTTAGCATCTATTGTACTATATTCCTATTACTTGTATAGGTGAAGTTGTGGAGGGGTATATTTTTAAACGTAAAATCAATTAGTTTTTCACTTTCAAGTGGACCCTAATATGGGCCCGCTAAGTTACAGAGAAGACTGTTCACTTCTAAATGGTTCTAGTGTCTAGAGGAGGGGGAGGGTGTGTCGCATAAACTTGTAACTTTTTACCCAAAATCTTTTGCAATATTTAGTCTGCATCTGACCAATCTCTTCTTCCTCTGTGCAGTTCGTGGAATTCATAGCAGCTCTCCTGTCCATCTGTTGCATGATATTCCTCGGTTTCGCTGACGACGTTCTGGACTTAAGATGGCGCCATAAGCTTCAACTCCCGACGATGGCTACCCTCCCGCTGCTGATGGTTTACGTCGTCAACTACGGCTCAACCACGATCATCGTTCCAAAACCGCTCAATGCTTACATCGGAAACGATTTAAATTTGGGTTAGTGCTCCTTCTCCGAAGTAGTATGAGAATTAATCATAGTAGGGTTGACTTGGGCCAGTACAGTACTTCTCAACATTTTTAAATTGAGTCACACTTTGACCACTAAAATTGTTTTTATACCTACCTTACAAAAATATGTGAACAAAATGATGATAAACTGTGAAACATAGAAAGGAAATAACAAACAAAACGAATTACGTGTATGTGGTTATACATGAGTGTGTTTTACCACTAACAGCTGGTAAGACAATAAATTCACCCATACTTTAATAGAACATTGTATTCCAGTTGTTTCATGTAAGATCAGACAGTCATTTTAATTTCAATTTCTATTTCTCCCTGACTTTGCAATTCACCTGAGAGAGCTGAACATACCCACCCATTGAGAAGAACTGGGCTATCACACTATGTTAGCCCTGGAAATTGATGTTCAGTTACTGTAATACCCCCCTACCCCCCCCCCCCCAACCAACTCAGCTAATGGTATATTATTACAACTCTATGTAAAACAGCGTTTCATGAATTGCTGAAAAATAGTTAATTAATTTAGGTTAAAGGCCAGTGACATGATTGGGAGAAAACAATGCAAAAGCAATGCCTCTAGAACCAAACTGGTTGAAAGATATACCAGTCTATACACTAGTTGGAGTGCATCTCCCAGCTGAAGGATTTGTTTTGAATTTGTTTACCTAAGTAGAATCAAGCATGAACATATCAGCACTAAATTTCTCTTGTGCCCCAAGAGAAATTAATCTCATACATATAGAAAGCTGCACAGCATATGTGTCTGTCACAAGGCATAATAATGATGGTAGTTCTTTTAAAATGAGTCAACTTTGACTACAAAATTTTCACGGTAGAATCCTTGCATATTTTACTTGATTCTAGTACACATAAAATTGATCTACCCCAAGCTAAGAACTACTCCCAATCATATCATTTACCTTTAATTCTAGCACCACAGTAGTTACCTGTATCCACCACCGTATATTCAAACATTAACACCTGGCGTGTTTACTGTACTATACACTGTACAGTATGTGACTTACTGTAGTATCTTTTGTGGGTGTTTCGGTAGTATCATATTGGTTTGTATTGTATTGCTGTCAGCTGTGTTTGCTATTCTGTTACAGAAGAGTTTATTCAAGCCCAACCCTGTCTGGTTGCTCATTGACTTCACAGAGGATGTTGATTGTATACAGAGTTGCCTGGGGCATGTGCAGGGAACTGTGAGGAGGCCATGGGTGTGGATAAGGATGGGGTAAAAATGGGAAGGAGATCATGGGGAGAAATG